>JABUQX010132847.1:22500-27500 GCA_015478945.1 Trachelipus rathkii | reverse complement strand
CTAAAGCAGTAAATCAGTAAATCAGTAAATCAAACCACCATCCACTCACCCTCTTGTCCATTTGTGATCTATTGATCTATTGATCTATTGATCTATTGATCTATTGATTAAGGTCAAATTTTTACTAAAATTGTAACGTTTTACATACCCTAAAGCAGTAAATCACTAAATCAAACCACTATCCAACCTCCCTCCTAACCATCTGTGATCTATTGATCTATTGATTAAGGTCAAATTTTTACTAAAATTGTAACGTTTTACATACCCTAAAGCAGTAAATCACTAAATCAAACCACTATCCAACCTCCCTCCTAACCATCTGTGATCTATTGATCTATTGATTAAGGTCAAATTTTTACTAAAATTGTAACGTTTTACATACCCTAAAGCAGTAAATCACTAAATCAAACCACCATCCATCCACCATCCAACCACCCTCCAGTCAAGTTGTGATCTATTGATCTATTGATCTATTGATTCAAGTCACATTTCGAGTATCATTTTGGATAAAACTAACATAAAAACAAATTCTTTATACACTGATCAACGAATATATGCTAACGTAACAAAGTTTTCACATTAATAAAGATTACTTAGCATCCTCTGTAATAATAATAATGTATAATAAACAAACCTATCTTTACCTTAAGCTTTGAATAAACTGTTAACAGTAACAAAGTTCCACACTTAACAGCAGTGAAGTAACTAACATAGCATACAAAGACGTAACCTATTCACACCTTTTCTAACATATCACTGATATTTTTACATTAACATAGTAACATTTAACAAAAATTTACCATAACCATGTGTAATTATCATACTGATCATTGAATATACTCTAACGTAACAAAGTTTTCACATTAATAAGGCTACTCAGCATCATCTGAACTAAGAAAATAATGTACAGCGACAAACCTGACAAACCTTAAACATGAATAAGCAGTCAACATTAACAAAGTTCCTCACTTAACAACAGTAAGTAACTAACATTACATCCAAAACGTAACCTAGTCACACTTTTTTTCAGAAACATATCTCCTAACTTTTATCAACTAGAATAAATGAGCATACACACACACACACACACACACACACACACACACACACACACACACACACACACACACACACACACACACGAACACACACAAAACGTAAATTTTTACGTTATAAACATGAAAAGTACAATCTATCCATAATACAGTCAGGATTTATAGAACAAAGATAAAAAAAAAAAAAGAAAAAATAAAAATTAAAAAAAAATAAAAAAAAAATTAAACACAAAGTATAAATGTAAAATAAAACTTATATAAAAAACAAAGTTAAACACAAAAAGAAAATTAAAGAAGTTAAAGAAGTAAGATGAAAAGTGAAACCAGATAGGCCAAAAAATGGTAGACAGGTAAAGGGTTTTTGATAGAGAAGAAGGTGAAGATTGAGAAGTCTAGTTTGAAGAGGAGGGAGATAGAGGAGAGGGCAGAGGGAGAGTGTTAGATGAAGGTTTGGAAGTTAAAGAATTAAACGTCAAAGGAGATTAAAGATTGAAGGTGAGCACAGAGGTGTAGTGCTTGGAGTAAGACTTGCCAGGTGAGTTGGGAAAGTAGAGTTTAAATCAAAGAGATAAAGAAAAGGTGAAATGGAAGTATTAAATAACGAATAACAAATAAAAAATAAAATATAAAAATAAAGTTGAAAATAAAATAATAAAAATGAAATAAAAATAAAAATTAAAGAATGGATAGATCAGACACAAGTATGAAATGTAAATAAGGAAGCTTATGTAAATGATGAAGCAGTGTATGCGTGTTTCAAACTTGGGAAAAAAATTATATTGGTTAACGTTTATAAAGAAAAATGCATTTGAGAAATATAAGATGTTGGTCTTCAACATTTAGAAAAACGGGTTATCTTTGCAAGATACAATGCAATTGACGATATGTACATGTTAGAACAGAATCAGTTATGTGAACAGTAGTGTAAAGATCTAAGAATAAATGACACAGTCACACACACACACACACACACACACACACACATACACAAACACACACACACACACACACACACACATACACACACACATACACACACACACACACAAACTTAGGAATACATATATGCTAATGTAACAAAGTTTTCACATTAATAAAGCTAACATAGCATCCACCTGAACTAAAAATATAATGTACAGCATGACAAACCTAAAGCACCTTAAGCACGAATAAACTGCCAACATTAACAAAGTTCAAATACTTGACAACAGCGCAGTAACTAACACAGCATACAAAAACGTAACCTATTTTAATTTTTTTCAAGCATGTCTTTAACATATCAATGTTAGTTTACATTAACATGGTAACATTTAACAGATTTGTTTTAATTAACACTATCTTCATCAAAGTGTCGCTCGTTTCGAGTATAACATCATTTGACCTATGAATGAATAAACGTAGACATTAGCAAAAAGTCTAGGGCAAACCTAACATTACTCCACAAAAACTTAACCCAGGCTCACGTTTCTAACACAGCATCGTCAGTTAAACACAGTAGTATCTTACAAAACTCATCATTTCTCTAACAAATCAGTGTTATTTCACATTGTCATGGTAATATTTAACATAACGTGCCTAACTTGCGAATAAACAGTTTTCATTAACCAAAAGTATCTAAAGCAAACACATTACCTTCCGTGAGAAAAACCCGGGGATGCGTTCTTGAAAGGTGGGGAGTCTGCGAGGGATCATTGAAGGGGAGTGTAGTTGGGCTTGCACGGGAGTGGGACCTCAGCCATTCGGGCTGAGGGCCCCACCAAGCCCCGCTTGCCGCTGGGGGTGATCCCCTGCAGAGGCCCCTGGTTTCACAGAAAGACAATTGTTGCTGCGTGCTCTTATTGGCTGTTTGTGAGATTAGGCGTTCCTGTTAAGCCTATTACCTGTTTAATGTGAGAAACTTACTGTTGTTAGAAAATGATGAGGTTTTGTTACTGACCTGATGATAGCGTGGCACAGGCCTTTGTTGGTATGCGCCTAGGCCTTTTGCCAGCTAATGTTTATTCGCTGTCAGCTGTTATACTTCGAGGCGAATGTTCTTGATGAGCTGTGACAATGAAACTTAAATCTTTGTTAAATGTTGCATGTTGTCAAACAACGTGTTAGGTATGCGAGACCACGTTTAAATAGCTATGTGAATTACTTTGCTTTGTTGTCAGGGTTTAACTTTTTGATTGTCGCCGGCATTCGCCTGTTGCAAAGGTACTTTCAGTTTGTCGTTGACGTATATTTTTGAAAATTAGGTGATGCTGCTGTTGCTGTAATGTGGCTTTTGTTACGATGGCGCCTGTTCTATGCCCAACGACGCTGGCTATTTATGTGACGGTGATGCCCGCGTATTATTGGCGGCTGTTCTGCTGTGGCCATGTATTGCATGTGTGACGCGGCTATTGCGTTTGTACCAGCCAGCTGTGACGTGACGTGTTGCGTTTGTGTGGCGTTGTATGTATGTGTGAGTGTGTCATTATTCTTGATTCGGCCCGCCCCTGTTCTGCATAACGATTCTGGTGCAACATGTATATCGTCCCGATTACGGCCATCTTTAAAGGTAAACCGACTTACTAAATGTTGAACTTAACATTGCTATTTTCAAATCTCATTTTCTTTTATAAACTTACGTTAGCTATGTAATTCCACCACAGATGAGAACGTACGCCTTTGTTTACTATTTTATGAGTTTTATTACACATTTGTGTTAACCCTATTTATTTTAATACAATCCTGACACTATTTTCTAACCCATTTTTCCTTTGTTATTTTATTTGTTATTTTTCTTATTTTATTTTTATTTTTTATTTAAAATTTATTTTCTATAACTTTTAATTTTTGGTGAAGGACCTATTACCCCATTTAGATTCGTATATTTACCGAAAAATAATAATTTATTTATACTATTTTTAATTTTTAATTTTCTAACTTTATTATGCTGTTTATTTTTATTTTTAATTTTATTTTTTGATTTATTTTATTTTTACCATTGAAGGCCTGACTGATTTTATTGACACAGTTTTATTCTTTAATTTTTTTATTATTTATTTTTTTTTTGTTTATAACTTTGTTTTTATATAAGTTTTACTTTTACTCTTTTTGTGTTTATTTTTATTTATTTTTATTTTTATTTTGTATTTTATTTCTTTTTAAAACTTTTTGTTTTTATAAAACGTTATACTTTTTCTCATTTATAACTTGCATAAAAATTGGATTTTAAATGTTCTGATATGTGCTCGATTAAATGATATATTAATTAATGGAAATGTGATGAAATGACATCATTATCAAATCTCGTATGTCAATGTCGTATCATTCTGATCGTCTCATTGACAAACAATTCGTTCGTCGTGTTATAATATACCATTCAAATAAATCGACTATTCTGTTCTGTTGCTCTGTCTCATTCGATCTGATCTGTGTTCTGTATGTCATTTGTTCTTGGATTATTGATGTTAGAGTATTGAAAAAAGATGCCGACCTAGGCCATTTTGAATGTATTGGTACTTACTGTTGTTAAGTGAAAAATTTTATTCCATGTATTGTTTACGCCATATGTTTAGGTTTACAGTCAGATTTGCAACTGCTGCTATTTTGCAGTTTAGAATGATGCTATTCTTTATTAATGTGAAACTTTGTTACGTTAGAGTATATTCAATGATCAGTAACGATGACCATGGTTGTGACAAATTTTGTTAAATGTTCACTGCATATATTAGGTAAAGTATAAATTGTTAAATGTTAGGTGATGAATGGAGACCGTCTTTGTATGCTATGTTGGTTACTTTACTGCTGTTTTTGTTAATGTTAGCGGTTTATTCGTGCTTAAGGTGTGTTAGGTTTGTCTTTGTACATTATTTTCTTAGTTCGAGATGATTAACTAAGTAACGTATGTGAAAACGTTACGTTCCAACAACGTTGATCGGTATTATAAGAAACTGTTTGTTATTCCCAAATGAC
>JABUQX010132847.1:0-17500 GCA_015478945.1 Trachelipus rathkii | reverse complement strand
CCAGTGGTGTATGATTGTAGTGAGTTTCATATTATGTGCAACATTTGACTGCCATTGTGATTGTCTAAGAGAATATTACTTCAGAATGCTGTGTTAGTTTCATATATATATATATATATATATATATATATATATATATATATATATATATATATATATATATATTATACACTCTATATATATATATATATATATATATATATATATATATATATATATATATATATATATATATATATATATATATATATAAATATATATATATATATATATATAATATCTATATATATATATATATATATATATATATATATATATATATATATCACTGTAAACAAATTTTCTTAACTTTTAGTTTGCATTTCGCCTTCTCTGTAAATGAAACCTAACTCAATCTTAGGTACTTTTTCGTGTGATTTATTTATTTTAAATTTACATATGTGTTCATTTATTGTATTACAGTTTTTTTATATTAGTTCATTTTATTTATATTTTGTGTTATAAAATTATATTATTTTATTTCAATTGCAGTGCTGATGATGGGTAACGTTATATACCCGAAACGTCCATTATAATAAATGTTGCCAAAATTATGCTTCATATATATATATATATATATATATATATATATATATATATATATATATATATATATATATATATATATATATATATATATATATATATATATATAATACCTAGAGATAATATAATATATATATATGAAACATAGTGCTGTTGCAAGAGCATTCGTCTATGTATTTAATACCTTAAGGGGAATGTCCAATGTTGGAGCCAGCAGCACACGATTTTAGCGCCCACCTAAAAATGGACATAAAATTCTTAATTTGAAGACAATTTTGATAGGAAAAGAAGCAGACTGCAGCTTTTCTGACCTCTTAACGTCATGTTTGGTATTTTTATGATGTCTGTGCGGTATTGCTTCAGAATTATCATTTTTTCTAAACCTAGGTTTTTGACGTTTTTTAGCATCAACTCTTACAATTTTTTTTCGAAATGACTTCAAACTTGATATATGCAAAGGTGTGTTCATTACCTACAAAATGCACGTCGTAGTTTTTTGATTTTTTTGATATTTGTACCAGCATTATCGAAATTCAAAAAACTACGTTTTTGTTTTTTAAATTGTTGAGCACAAATTTCAAAAAAAAAAAAATTATATATATATATATATATATATATATATATATATATATATATATATATATATATATATATATATATATATATATATATATATATATATATATATATATATATATATATATATTATTTGTTTAATTCCCGGAAGGGTGTATCGATTCTCATAGTGGTGTTATGCTCTTGTTACAAACATGTGCATGATATAGCGGTAAGAACCAATACAAAAGGGTCTTTATCGTGTCCCTTTGTGAATATGTGCATTTGTTGTGCATTAACATTTGTCACATGCATTATCTTTCAACCTTCTTTCTTTCCCCTCATTTTTCATAAATTTTTCTGTCTTTTCAATCCACCTTCATTGGCACAGTTTATATATATATATATATATATATATATATATATATATATATATATATATATATATATATATATATATATATATATATTTAATTCCCACCCAATAGTCCCTTTAGTTATTTATATAAGTTACCTCCCTTTTTTTAATCACAGCCCCACGGGCTATCAGTCAGTTTCTCTTCCCCGTGTGTTTTTAGTTCACCCCATACTTCCTCCCCTTGAATGAGGGTACTGTGGAATACCCGATCATTTCAGCTCACCTCTGACTGGGCAGCCAATTATAGGGAATCTGAACCTGTGCTAATCACTCTAGGAGGCTGTTCTACACTTTGGTGTATAATCTCGGGCTTTACGTGAAGAGATAAGGTGCCGTGTGGTACACGGGTGGGTAACCGACGTAGAGTTCCGGGAGGATCTTCCGAGGCCACATCCACAGCCTACTCTACGGGGGGTTCAGTGGTTGTGTGGGTCTCTGGACTGTGACCTGTTGTGGAGAGAAGGATTACCCTTCCTTATGAAATATACGCCTTTCCAACCCATCCTGTTATTTACGTTTATGTCTCATTTGTTTTTATTATTTTTACTGCTCATTCATGGAACAGTTTTGTAGTTAAGATTTTTTATGGAAAAGTTATTAAAAGGAAAAACGTGTTAAACCAAGGTGAGCCAAGCAACTTGAACAACAATTACGATCTGTCAGGTTTACAGCCTAACCCTACAGAGGTTTCTACTACTTCTAGACCAGGTACCTATGCTTTACTTCCTTCTCCTACACCTGAGGGTCCTTTGCATAATTTCAGCGATTCGTCGACTAGCAAACCCCAAACACCCCAGGTGCCCCAACGGTCCGGGCAATCCCGCAAAGGTGCCTCTCTTAGTTGTTTTCATTCATTTACTCCATACCAATATGCCTGCACCCCCCCCCAGAAAATTGCCAGCTGAAACATTATTTCCCGATATATTCACATACTGCGATCCACTACCTCCAAAGCTCTTACTGAGCACAGAACCATGCTTCTCAGCAAACGCGAACTTAAAGAAGCTTTGAGTTGAAGCACCCTCCAGTCACATTTTGAGAAAAGGAATCCTTCTCGTTCAAACTGGATAACCAGTATTAGTTATATTTTGTCATCCTTGACGACGCAAACATTCCTCTTATTTTTACTCCTGATGAAATAAGAAAACACATCTAAAGGCACTACTTATTCATTTGAATAGAAAGACGAAGATTTAGCTATCATAATGAGAAATCTCAAGCAGAAAAGATTTTCCTTACAAACATTTATGATTTCCCACTCATAGGACTCACCTTGACAACCAAATCCTCGTTGCTGCTGACCTTTAATATCCCTTCATTCCATTCTACAAAGGTTGAAATAGTTCACAAGTTCACAGTGCTCGCACGTGTATCCCTCACCTAGACGTGCTCAAATTATAATGGTTTGGTCACCCCGAAAATAAAGTAGAGGACGGATGAAATATGTCCAATTCGGAGAATTAATTTCACACCTCCTTGTGAAAATACCCTTAACTGTAAAAACTGTGGAGGACCACACAGTGCTTCTTCCTTCAAATTCCTTCTTACCTGTTTGAACAGGAGGTTTTAGAGTTATGTTCAACAAAAATTGAGCAGGAGAGAGCTATACGCCAGCGCAAAAAAACGGAAAATATCAGACAAACAAAAGTCAATCTTACGCCCACAATTACAGCTCCACCCACGCCTCCGCTTGTTAATCCGCCAACACAACCCCATCCGTAAACAGAACTCTTTAAATCATGAAAGCCTTCAGCATTTGACTGAACCTGTCTGCATGTATTGCCCACACTACTAAGTCTCAAATAGTACAAAAGCAACCCTTGATTCAATCTCCCGTCCAAACAGCCATCAAAGAACCCTATCCCAAGTAAACCCTATCCCGCAGCTCTAAACAAACAGCAATGAAACCAAGCTTGATTCATCCTATACAAAAATTTTTAAAGATTCCTTCCAAGTCACAACTGTCCCATAAGCTTACCAAATAGGCTTCACCAACTTATTGCAAGAAGACTGTTTCTTTGTCCCTTAATTCGCCCCACTATTACTCAAATCCCTGAAAAAGATGTTTCTAAACACACATGAAAGAATAGTCGCCAAGCTAACGATTCTTTGTTAAAATACAGAGCATCTGAATTTTTAAACAAAAACACAGTAACCCCAGACGTAAAAAATGCAACTGAGAAGAGACCTCGCCATAAAACTACTCCAGAGACAAAAGCAATGGCTTCAACAGATTGTACTCAAACAATCACAGCTTGAAACAAAACCCTTCCAATCAACCTCTAATTAGTCTGCAATAAATCTAGCTCTTCGAATCTTCCTATACTCTTCTCCCGAATTTCCTATATCAGCACTCCCTAATGGATTCTATACCCTGGCAGGTGAAATGGATAACACCTCACAAATGGAGCTTGATAAAGTGGGAGCTGTAATCGTTGATGGGATGAGCAGGTTCATTCCTTCTTCGACTAAATCTTTTTCTCCTCAAAATCCATGGTTCAATCGTGCTTGTTCTCTGGTCATTCAGTGCGTATCGGTTGTGTAAAAATTCTCATTCTCCTATCACTCTCGCTAATTTTCATTCAGCTAGAAATGCGTTGCAGGGATATCTTCGAAGAGCCAAAACGGACTTCATTAAAACGAAAGTGCGCTTGATCTCCTTGGTTCTTCTACTGACAAACCTTTCTTTCTGGCCAAAAACATCTCTAACAAACTTTCTTAAATCCATGCCGTTTTCCCCTTATTCCTCTGTATGTTCTATTGCTAATTCGCCGAACTGAAAAATGCCAACCTTTCGCCTCCTATTTTCTTCGAACTCAACCCTGACGATTCTGCAATTCCTCTTCCTCCTCCTTCTTTTATCAGGTGTCCCGTATCTCTGCCTGTGATTACATTTGTTCGGGTGCATGGGCTTCTGAAACCTATGAACGTAAGAAGGCGGGTGGTCCGGATGGCATTCCTCCCCGAGTTTGAGAAGGTGCTTCCGTGCTGACCCCAGCCCTCGTTCAACTATATTTCGTATGAACCTCAATACTAGCACTTTCCCTCAGTGTTGGAAGCTGCGCCATATGTCCAACCTATTTCGAAAAAAGGAAGCCGCCTCTGAGTCCTTCTAACTATCCCCTATTAGCTCTAACTTTTATTTCTATCTTGCATCTTGAAACCCTTCTCAATTCTCACTTCTTTAGACCATCTGAAGTCTCATTTCCCTCTTTCCGATCGCCAGTACGGCTTTCGGCGCTCGAGGTCGACTGGCGATATACTTTCCTTTTTAACCGTTTTATGGTTTTCCGCCCTTAGAACTACGGGGGAAGACTTGCGTGGTGGCGCTGACATATCCAAAGCATTTGACGGTATGGCCACACGTCACTGCTCTCCAAGCTCCCCTCCTTGGGTTTCCACCTTCTCTTTTGCTGTCTAGCTTCTTCAATCCGCCTCAATATTGGCTGTTTGTTAAATGGGCGACTTTCTTTCTTCTTTTCTGTCAATTAGTGGTGTTCCTCAGGCGTTCTGTCTTGTCTCCTACTTTATTCCTACTTTCATTATTGAATGCTTCTCACCGCCACATCTAAACTCACTACCATGTGCCATGACTCACCCTTCATTCTTCAACTAATTTCAACTCTGCTCCCTCTTTTACCTTTTAGAATTGCCTCACGTCTTAACCTTTCCGATTCTATTCTCGTGATCTGGATAGAATTTCCGGTGGGATCGTCTCAACCCTTGTGAAAATTTAATTCTTTAAAAACCCAACTCTACAAATCTCCCTCTAAAGACACCTTCTAACTTTTCCTATCTCTTTCGACCGTTCTCTTCGTCTCTCCTGTTGACAATATAAACATTAATGGCCATAACATAAACAAAAAAAATTGTCTTTGAAACCTCACATAACAACGGTTGCTAGGGCGGCCTTAAAGAAACTGGAGTTCTGTTTAGATGCGAGACTTTTCATCTTCTCATTGCTTCAGCTATTTTAACATGGTTCTCATCCGCCCTTGTATGAGTACTGCTCTTCATATTTCGGGGGGCTCTGGTTTCACCGCTTTTGAAAAGGTCGAGTCAAAGGCCAAAAAGCTTATAAACTGTCCTGTACTGTCTTTCACTTGACCCTTTATCTTGCCGGCCGTGTTGGTTCTTTATGCTCATTTCTATAGTACCGTGGCGGCATGTGTTCGAGGGAAATTTCCACTCCCGTACCCACCACCTTTACGACGCCCTCGTAGCACAACTGGTGCTGTGTCGGCACATGATTTTTGTGTTGATATTAGTAACTCTAGACGTTCGCTGCCGGTGCTTCCTTCTTTCCTGCCACTTCTGTTCTGTGAATCTCTTCAATCTTTCGGTTTCCTAACTCAATTTAATCTCCCTACCTATTAAAGCCTGCGACTTGTGCTTCATCTGCGTAGTTTACGTTAGATGAAATTTTGAGGCGTCAACACCCCCTCCTTGAATTGGGCTCTGCACGTGAAGAGGCGCGTGACAAATGTAAAATAATATATATATATATATATATATAATATATATATATATATAATATATTAATAATATATATATATATATAATATATAATATATATATATAATATTATATAATATATATATAAATATTATATAATATATATAATATATATAATATATATATATATAATAATATATATAATATATAATATATATATATTATATATATATATATATAATATATATATATAAGTATATATATATTATATATATTATTATATATATATATAAAAAATATATATATTATATATAATATATAATATATATATATAAGAGATATATAAAATATATATATATATAATATAATTATATATATATATATATATATATATATATATATATAAGATTACAACAACGTTTTGGGCTCGATCCGCATTTTATATGGGGGACTCAAACATTTATGATCCCTCTGGAATCAACATTATCCTTCTTCATCCTGCATTCGTCATTCTGCCTTCTCATATCCACTCTGTGCAATTATTCTTTTTCTGGTATGCATTCTAGCCTTTTCGGCTGGGAACCCCACCACCATCCATTAAGAGTTTTGAAACTACGTTAATTCATGTTCTACGTCTTTATAAACTTATACATTGATAATTAAATTGTGTTATTATACGTATCTTTACACTAGGCGCAGCATCGGCATCAGCACAGGGATCCGGCATTGGCTCCGATAATGGCTCATTTGCTCCGACATATGAGACTTATTTTCATTCCTACTTCTTAATCCATCTTCCTAGGATACGCATTCTGTGTGCTTTCTTTTAATTCCTGATCCAGCACCAGCTCAGTCTCCGGGTCAGTGCCCCAGCTATAGTTCCTTTACTCCGACATATGAAATTTCATATTCATTTTTCTTATTTCCTTCCTTCATCTTCCTCCTTCTTCCTCTATCATGCTTCCTGCGCTTTTTAGTTGGGACACCCTCCACGGGGGTTCTCCGACACCATTTCAGGATTTTGAAACCCTCAAAAATGAAATTTTCGTCCTTTTAAACATCTATATTAACACCAATATTTGGGTGTTAAGTAGGTAGTGTCAGCTACTCTACTGCTGTTAAGTAAGGAAATTTGTTTATGTTAGCATTTTATTCATACGTAAGGTATGATTGGTTTGTTGTTGTACATTATGTTCTTAGTTTAGGTTGTGTTATGTTAACCTTATTGATGTGAAAGCTTTGTTTATGTTAAAAAAGTAGGATTAGGTTAGGTTTTGTAGGTAATGTCAGCAACTTTACTGTTAAGTAGGGGACTTTGCTAATGCTAGTAATTTATTAATACGTAAGGTATGTTAGCTCAATATGTTAGTTAGGTTATGATATGATATTTTTTTTGTAAATTTTGTTACATAATGTGCTTGTGCTAAAGAAAATATATTTTTTTGTATTTGTATAGTATTTATTGAGATTATATTATAGTGATAGAATAAGTATCGTTGAGTAATGTTAGTTTGTTTAGCATTGATATGTGGGGAACTTTATTATGCTATCAATTTTTTCGTACTTAAGTTAAAAATGTTACCAGTTTATTCGTGCCTAAGGTATGTTACGTTTGTTGTTAAACAATAATGTTAAATTAACATTGATATGTCATAGATGCTATAGAAAATGAGAGAAAGGTTAAATTTTATACCCGATGTTAGTTACTTTACCGTAGATAAGCAGAAAACTTTGTTAATGAATGCCGTTTATTGGTACGTAAAGTATGTTAGGTATGTTATGTTATTAGTTCAAGCTATGCTATGTTAGCTTAATTGATGTGAACACTTTGTTCTGTTAGCATTTATTCGATGGTCAGTGTGATAGTTTGGTTAGGTTATGATATATTTTTTTTTTATTTTTTTTAAATATTGCCATGTCAATGTAAAATTAGCATTGATATCATGGAAAATTAGGGGTATGCTAAGTTTGGCTTTATTCATATGTTTATTCATATTTAAAGTATGCTAGGTAATTTATCATACGTTACATTCTTAGTTCAGATAACGTTATGTAGGCTTTATTGATGTTAAAAATTTGCCATGTTAACAATTATTCGGCGAATAGAGCAATAAATAGGTAGTTAGGTTATGATAAAAATAATGTTAAGTTTTGTTAAATATTACAATGATAGGGCAAAATTAACACTGATATGTTAGAGATATGTTGGAAAAGTAAGATTAGGTTAAATGTTGTAAGGTAATGTTAGTCACTTTAAAGTAGGGAACTTTTTTAATGTTCCGCAGTTTATTGTGCGCTTATTTCAAGTTCAAGATATAATATGATTAGACTTGATATACTGATCAAATTTATCAATTGATATTTTTTATTAAAAAAGAATAAAAATTTAGGTAAAAAACATAAAATGTTTTAATAAATTATATATTATGTTCAAATGAAGTACTTATTTTTATGTTATGTTTATGTATATTAACACACGCCAAATACAACGTAAAGCAGTAAGTCGATAAAGCATGGCAGGGTGTACCATGGGTATGGGAGGGGCATAATGTTTGAGCTACTGCTTTATTGCTTTACTTCTTTACTGCTTTAGGATCAGCAAAGTAGATATTTCGAATAAAAAATTAGTTAAAACACAATGGTTTAAAAACTTTTTCAATAAAATATATAAAATTTTATAAATAAAAAGTTTTAAAATAAAAATTTAAAATAAATAAGTAAAATTTATAAAATAAAAGTTAGAAAATAATAAAAAATAAAAATAAATAAAATAAAAATAAAATAAAAAAGAATAATAAAAGCTTAAGATAAAATATAAAAGAAAACGAAATATCTATATGAAATTTGAGAAAAAAATGTTTTCCAACAACATTTAGAAAACGAACTCAGATGCATGATGCTATAGAAATAACAGTAATGTGTCAGTAGGTAGTGTAAGGTTTGGCTAGTTAATGTATTAAGTAAAGTGTTTCTTTAATTATTGCGTGTTTTGTTATACGGGTGTGCGTGTGTTTATGTCTACGAGGCAATTCGGCTTCTATGGATCTACACCCTGAAAATAAAATATCGGACTTTAATACCGAAATATTAAACCCTATAACTTTTGAGCGAGAAATGTTTGAAGCAGGATTAAGTGAAATAATTCTTGATGCCAGTATTGAGAATGTAACCCTTAACCGAGGTGCGTTCATAATTTATAGAAGCGTTGATTTCGTAAAAAACACTTTGAAACTACGTAACACTGATAGTTTACATATGCAGAAATGTAATGGTATCGAATATTACATGGAGAGTTTTACTATAAAGCGAGGGTTATACAAGTCTCTCTTGGACATACTTAGACACTTTAATAACCGATTCATAGTAAGTCGAATATGTCAAGACCTGATATTTCGCACTACTAAATAAACCCAAGGGGGAGATATTGGAACTGGTGTCTTTAAGATCTGGCGTGGTGCAAATTTACACGATTTGAACAATTTCCAGTTATCCCTATACATGGTGGCGCAATGGTGTCGTCTTACAGATAACCTTTCAGAAGAGGAGGTGAACCACAACCACGAAGGCTAGGAATTTTATACGCCTTGTATTCATTATTGCCTACTATTGATGATTAAAATTTTTTAAAGGGGGGGGGGGATTTTCTTTCCAAAAAAAAAAAAAAAAAAACCCGCAAAGCTTGTGGTGAGAATTATGAGTTAGGATATAAAGCTCTTGTTGCGCAAAAACTTTTGCTGGATG
This sequence comes from Trachelipus rathkii, assembly GCA_015478945.1. Lineage (NCBI taxonomy): Eukaryota > Metazoa > Arthropoda > Malacostraca > Isopoda > Trachelipodidae > Trachelipus > Trachelipus rathkii. The sequence continues at coordinate 7,746 of JABUQX010132847.1, read as the reverse complement.
CCTATGTTTACACAGGAACGTATGAAAATTTTATGAAGGGGAAGACTAGAGACTGTATGTTCGGAGTAGTTCATTTCCTAAAGATTGCAGAGTTATAACATTCCTTAATGTTTCACTACTTACCGTTGAGTAATAAGAACCTAACTGAGTTCGATTCGTATTTTTATAAGAGACGTAGAAGGTAATCCATTACTCGTCACAATTGCGACAGCAGTGTGTAAATACACACAAGAAGTAGCTCCGTTAAATAATAATAATAAATAATGGAAAAGAGAAAAAGAGTCTCGCAGTCAAGAATGCAGAGGGGATATGGTTTAGGTGGATTTTTTGTTTTCAGACATCTATCCCTTTGTTTAAATCACGGAATGAAAACTCGCTAAAAACAGCTAAGACAGAAATAGATATTCCAGGATATTATGGGTGCGGTCGACCCTTTGAAAGAGCGTAAAACGTCGGACTACCGATGCTTCTGATGAAATCGTTAGATGGATGTTAAACGAAAAATGACGGGCGTAAGATGACTGGTCAAGTGTGTAGGTCGCCGTAAAAAACCTGTAAAGAGGAATAGGAAAGGGCCACTAAAGAAAAAGTGTATTAATGAATGAGTCAAAGGAAATTTTACTCTCCATCAGCGGGATTCGAACATTGACCTCCGCGTCGCAGAGTTATCAATAGCGGATGCTCCAAACCACTTAGCCATCCACCGGCGTCCCCAAAAAAGAACCGCTTCAAACGTTAGTTTTTAAAGCACCCGGTTTTCTCATCCCAAAATTGATACTCAAAGGCCTGGCCCCCATTTTAAATGAATGAGTCAAAGGAAATTTTACTCTCCAAACCTGTAACTATTTCGTAGTATAAGGAATGTTAAACAAATCTATTCCTCATTATACTCAGATGATGTACCAGCAAGATGCATTTCCTCCATTCCTCCAGTTCAGATTGTTGTAAGAGTGAATTGGATCTATTCTCAGTAAACCCTACACAGATCAGTGCGAGTGAATCCAATTTTATTAGTATTAACCCCGTTCATGCAATCACAAATACTGAAATATCTCTCGAATTCAATATCCCGGCACTTCTGACCAATATTTTGACCATTAATGTTTGTTTTGTGATATCTGAAGACTAAGTTAGTAAACCAAGATGGTCAGATCTCACAGGAACCGATCACATATTATCCACCGAAACAAATTTCCTGTATAAATGTTTTAATCAACTAGAGAGTGTTTTTAAATGAAACATCTCTAGGAGCATCAGCTGCAAGTTACATTTATCGAAGTTATATTGAAACTTTACTAAAATTTATTCTTCAAGATTGCGAAAGAGTCTCACCATGCAATCATGTGGATATTACAATTAAAAGATGTAGAGGAAACATAGAATCAAACGCTGCGTAAATCTAAAAACAACACGATACGAATATTATAACGTGTAAACGGTGATAATTCATCTCAGGAAAGACTTATTTCTACCTCAGTGGACACCCGCATCAGGTTAACTAGATCTACACCTCAATTTGCCCTTAATGTTCAAAGCAATGTTTTAGCCACAACTACAGCTCCAAAACCTATCCTTAAATTACTGGATGCTTATCTTTGATGTTACCGTAAGTGAAAATTATCTTCCCATTAAACATATGAAATCGAGAAATCTTCTTTTGAACCGATACTTGCAAATATCCAATCAAGAGAATGGACAAAAATTTTTAACTTTACCCAAGGATTATCCAGTAGTATTAATATACCTAACATCGTTAATGGTAGCTTACCATAGAAGTTAATAATAGGGATGGTAGAACACCGATGCTATTCTGGAAACCATGAAAGTCTTGCCCTTTAAATTTACCAATTTCAGACTAGAGTACAGTTCCACGTAAACGCGTCAACCATACGGTGTGATTATGAGATTGATACACGGAAGCCCCATTTCTCAAAGTTCGCGACCTTTAACGATTAATTGCCAATACCAGGTCTGCAACGATAAACGGTACCACGTACGATCTCAAGACTTATGCTGAAAACAGCATTTATATGCGTACGATCTCACAAATGATCTTTCAGCTTGTAATTCTTATCAGCTCAATATCCTAAGAAAAGGAACATTTGGACTGAATCTCAAATTTGGGCAAAGTTTGACATCCTCAATCTCAGTTCTTGTGTATTTGGAACATCCTCAAATCATCTAGATTGACAGAGTACGAAATATAATATTGAATTATTAAATATGAATGAAGAAGAAATATTACATTCTTTCATAACGAAAGAAGATTTTTAGTTGTATTCGCTTGTAACGAACTTAGCTCTGTGAAATTGGAAACCGATTCTGGACTTATCTGCAACAGTTCTCCTAGGGATGTTTCGCACAATGGACACTGGATAACTGTGTATAAAGAAAAAAAAATATGTTTGGTATATTTCCAGAGCTCGCTGCATTTTAGATTTTATATTTATAAGCATTATTACATCTTTTTTAAAATTATTAATATAGTCAATATGTTAAGACCTTATGTTTTCTGTACAACCTATCAGTTCTAATTTTGTGGTGTAAACTGTATTTATTTCATTATATGTTTTTAAATAAAGTTTCTTTAAATAAACTTGTGAATATATTTGATGCTAAAAATTTATATGTCAACGATTATGTTGTTAGCACTTATGTTATAAATGTTTTAAAATAAAAACTTGTTTTCTTTTCCTGTTTTTTAACCAAAGAACCTATTTATACTAAAGAAAAATATGACTTGAATCAATAGATCAATAGATCAATAGATCATGGATGGACAGAAGGGTGTGGATTTACTGATTACTGATTTACTGATTTAGGGTATGTAAAACATAAAATTAATAAAAAAATATGACTGATCAATAGATCAATACGATCAATAGATCAATAGTCAATAGATCAATAGTCCAATAGAGTCAATAGATCACGGATGGACAGGAAGGGGGTTGGATTGGGTGGTTTGATTTACTAATTTACTGATTTAAGGTATGTAAAAACGTAAATTTTTACGTTATAAACTTGAAAAGCATAAAAATTTTAGTAAAAACAAAAATAAATTAAAAAATAAATAATAAATAATAAATTTTTGAAAATAAATTAAAAAAAAAAAGTGAAAACAAAAATGTTGATTTTAAAAATCTAAAAAAATTATAAATTTGATTAAAATAAAACCGAACCACGCTTGACTTCTCTCGTAGATCAAGATATTGAAGCGCGGCTCCCGGTTTCGCGCCGGATCGCGCCTAGCGGGCGCCTGGGCGCGAGCACGCTCTGCGCCCCGGGCAGCTGACGAACCCGGTCGCAAGGGAAGAACCTCAAACACCATATTCGAACTCTACGAGTATTAAAATATAATTTTGACCAGCAATATTTTATTATTATACAAATATTTACTAAATCGGCACATCACAGGAGACAGCACCGGCGCCGTTGAAATCTCAAATTCTTCTTACTCAGACTCCTTCTCCGCTCTTTCCTTCCTTATTCATCCTTCATCATTCCTCCTTCGACCTCTGTTTTGCACTCCGTGCTTTTTTTTCAGTCGGTGCCCCCTCTGTGTGTGGGGGTCCTAAACACACTATACGGACTTATAAACATCATATCGAGATGCTACGGGTTCGATAGCTATATAAGATACCAAATTGTTGTTATCCGAATTTTATAACTCGCCACCGCAATCGCTCCAGGACCGTGCCGATGCCAATCCTCAGATTCCGATACCAACTCTTTCTAGAAATTTAACTCTGAATCATCTCACCAAATTTCAGCCTTCTACGAACATATCGGTTTTTTAGGGGGATGAGGTCCCACTTCGGGGGCCCACGGAGACGTAACCTTGCCTAAGACGAGGTTACGTCACCATCTAACCCCTCTTAAATTTTAACCGATAATGAAAAACTCTAACCAATGTTGTGGAGAGAAATTTATGGAACCAGACGGCTGAGCCGTGAGCCTGGAGAATAAAATCATTCCCTTCGAATATATATATATATATATATTATATATATATTATATATATATGTATTTATATGTATATAATATAATAATATATAAATATATATAATATATATATAATATATATATATATATATATATATATAATATATATATAATATATATATATATATATATTATAGTGAAGTCGGAACCAGAGTCGGAGCGGTGCGGAGTCGGTGTCGGAGTCGGTGTCGGTGTCGGTGTCGGAGACGGAGTCGGAGCCAGCGCCGGAGTCGGAGTACGTAAGAAACGATTCCTTACAGGAATCGTTTTCGACTCAGAACCTATTCCCTTCGGGAATTGCTTCTTCGACGTAATAATAATAATAATAATAATAATAATAATAATAAATAATAATAATAATAAATAATAATAATAATAATAATAATAATAATAATAATAATAATAATAATAATAATAATAATAATAATAATAATAATAATAATAAAATAATAATAATAATATTAATAAGTAGGAGAAAAATAATAAAATCACAATAATAATAATAAAATAATAATAATCAATAATAATAATAATAATAATAATAATAATAATAATAATAATAATAATAATAATAATAATAATAATATTCACATCAACGTTAGGCCAAATCTTCGCTCAGAATTGGAAGCGTCAAAAGGGCGTAAGCGACAGTAGTAGGAGGGCCATTTCGGACTACGAAAAACCCACCCAAAAACCCAAAAACCCACCCAACGAAAAAACCCCCGCCTTGACCTTTTTGGCCCTTTGACCTTTTTTGACCTTCACTTTTTTTGGGCTTGACCTTTTTTGGGCCCAAATTTTTACCTGCCCTTGACCTTTTTTGGCCTTGACCTTTTTGGGACTTTACCTTTTTTCGACCAACCCTTTGGTCTTCCATGGGTCATTTTTGGCCCACGGTATTTTTGAGAACCCTAATTTTTTGAGAACCCTAATTTTTTGAGAACCCTAATTTTTTGAGAACCCTAATTTTTCGACCAACCCTTTTGGTCTTCCATGGGTCATTTTTTTGCCCACGGTAATTTGCTTTGGCGACCCGCTAATTTTTTGGCACCCCCAATTTTTTCGGCAACCCTGATTTTTGGCAACCCTTCGAAGAAGGGTTGCGCCAAACGGTTGCGTAAGCAACCGTTGTACGTATTGCCCCCTAATTTTTTGCCCCCCCTAATTTTTTCGACCATGGGTCAATTTTGCCCACGGTAATTTTTGATCTTCATTTAGGGGCTTAGCCCTTTTTGATGTCCTAACCTTGTTTGACCATGATATTTAGGCCTTGACCTTGCCAATTACCCATGGGTCATTTTTGCCCACGGTAATTTTTGCCCACACTTAGCCTACACCCATCGCCTCCAATGAGCCTGACACCCAGCCCCACATGAGCCCTACACCCAGCCTTCACACCTAAGCCTTCACCTAGCCTACACCCGCACCTAGCCTCCACCCCTCCCTCCACCAGCCTACACCTACACCTTAGATTCCACTCAGCCTTCACCTAGCCTACACCTCTACACCTAGACTCCACCCAGCCTTCACATAGCCTACACCTGCACCTACCACCTAGACTCCACCATTCACCTAGCGTACACCTATACCTAGCCTACACGTTCCCCTACAACTTTGATGGCTCAATTTATATTGATGATTCATCATTGATGACTCATCTTTGATTGCGTCCATCTTTAGCGGTTCATCTTTGATGACGGGCCTATATTGATGGTACAGCTTTGGTGGTCTCCAATCACCGTAAGGCAGCTATCTAGTGGATGTTTCTATTAGTGTTCTATGAAGTATTCTATGCAGTGCCTTGCGTTGAGTGCCAGGGTGCAGGCCAGGAGTGCCAATGAGTGCCATATGAGTGCAAGTGAGTGCCAGATGAGCGTGCAAGTGAGATGCGCACATAGTCGTGAGTGCCACATAGTGCCATATAGTGGCCACTTTTTTCAAGCCTTTTTCTAGCCTCCCCTGAGCCTAGAAATAAGCCCCTAATATGGTATCACCCGCTAGGTAATAAGTATGAGGAAATCGATTTGGTGTATATACAATGTTCTGCTAGGATACTTCCTACTATGGAGTTAGTATTTTCTAACACTTATACACACATTCACTATGACCACTTATGAACACTAGCGACAACTATATAAGGCACTTACACTCTCCAAGGACACTACACGTAGCCCATACTACACTTAGCATGCAAAACCGATACAAAGCACTTACATTGAAACCATAGACACTTACATCTTACACCACACACGTCGATACTTTTGATGGCCTTCAACTTTGATGGCCTCAACTTGAGTGCCTTCAACACTTAAATGCCTCAGCATTGAATGCCTTCAACTTTGGATGGCCGCAACTTTGATGCTCAGCATTTAATGCCCTCAGCATTGAATTGCCCTAATTTGGTTGCCTCATCTTTGATGACTCATCGTGACTTAAAGGTCATCTTGAACCACCTACTATTTTGGATGATTCATCTGTTTGATGACTCATCTTTTGTCTACCTCTAGATCATAAGCTACCCAACAGGCGTCAGCGGTTGAGCCCTTCGCGCAAAAGACAGCCCAATCCGACCCGGCCAGGTCGACCCGCCGCTCCCCGCCCGCCGCAGTCGCGGCCGCAGGCGCTATATTCCGCGTACGCGCCCGGCCGCTCGCCCGAGGCGCAATATTTCCGACCTAACCCGCCACGCCGCGTGGCCCGCCAGGCGCAATATCCGCGCGAACGAAAAAAAATATGATATCAATGTAGACTATTCAAAAGAATTTCTTTGCAAATATACTATGAGTCATTCATTTTTATTTCCAGTAAAACTTAAACATTTTTTATAAAACATTTTCCGTCGAACATAAAACTGTAACACATTACAGACCTATTATTTAACACATATATTTATTAACATTATTTCTTCACTTAATACTTTTTTACTTAATACTTTAATTTTACTAAAATTTTTAAAAAATTGATTAAGAAGAAAAAATTCAGAGTGTCTGATATATCCTTATTTTATTGTTACTACAATTGGTAGCGAAAATTTAATTAAAAACATTAGCATTACATACCTTAAAGCAGTAAATCAGTAGATCAATAGAGGTGTTACCTAACACCAAGGGGGGATTAGTATGCTTTTGTTTTACTGCTTTACTGCTTTAACTCATATGTTTTACTGCTTTAACTCATGTTTTACTGCTTTAACTCATATGTTTTACTGCTTTAACTCATATATTTATTAACATTACATAACCTAAGTAAAGCAGTAAAATCAGTAAATCAATAGAGGTGTGACCGAACACCAAGGGGGATAAGTATGCTTTGGTTTTAACTTGCTCTTACTGCTTTAACTCATGTGTTACTGCTTTAACTTTCTGCTTTACTGTTTTAACTTTCTGCTTTACTTCTTTAACTTTCTGCTTTACTGTTTAAGTCATATATTTATTAACATTACGGTTTTACTTTTATATTTTTTATTTATTATTTCTATTGTATTTTTGTTTTAATAACTTTGTTTATTTGTTTATTCTTTTATTCTTTTATTTATTTTATTATTTTACTCTTATTATTATTTTATTTTGGGAGTTTTAAATACTTTTATTTTTATTTCTTTTATTTTGTTATTTTAACTGTTATTATTTTTATTTTTATTATTTTATTAGATACTTAGTGTTATTTACTTTCATGCCTATTGTTGAATTATTATTAAAACACACACACACACACACACCGCACACACACACACACACACCCACA
>JABUQX010132846.1:0-22575 GCA_015478945.1 Trachelipus rathkii | reverse complement strand
AGAAATCGTATTGTGTGTTATTATTTATACATTTGCATTTTTTACGTATTATATAATTTATACCTTCTTCATGAAAGGTAATATATTATTACATAGTAAGATAATTTTTACTCAATTTTGCATATGTATCATATGAAACTATGTATTATAATTTATTATTCCATTGTGAAAGAGGATTCAAAAGGTATGCTTTTCGTACAGGTCGTGATAGAGATGTTAAAATTATAATTAATTATATTTCTCTTATAATACTATTATATAAAAATATTATTTTTATATAAATTTTACATTAATATCTAGCTAACAAAATTAATAATCTTATATAATATATATATATATATATTATATAATTAAATATTATATATATATATTATATATATATATATTATATATTTAATATCAATTATACTATACTTATATATATATTATTATTAATTATATATATATATAATATATATATTAATAATATGTGTTTTATATTATTATATATATTATTATATATATTATATATATATAATATATTAATATTAATATTTTAATATAATTATATTATATTATATAATTTAATATAATTTATTATATATGTATGCAATTAGCTATAGCAATTACACGCTCGATTAGATATTATCTCGAAAATCTTATATGTTTATTAGTAACTAGAAAACTTAATTACATATATTTGGATTCTGCGATGTCGAAATTATATATATTGTATATTTATAAAAATTATGGATTTTTTTTTTTTTTTTTGATATTTATCGAAACTATACGATAATAGTATGAGATTAAACTAAAACATATTTGTTAGAGACGTAGTATGAAATTTGATATGATAAAATGAGAAAATTATTCTTTTATTTTAGGGGGCTCGAGCCGATTCAGGTGGGACAGATTAGGGGGGATTATACGTATTCCTCGAATTCGGCCGATGTTTAGACGCAATTTTTACATCTTTTGCGGTTTTATATCCCGAGGGTATTTCTCTTTGTTAGTATAAATAAAAAAATTGTACTATTAAAAATAATTATAAAAAATAGTTTTATCCGATTTTCATTGCAATTTCATTACGCTGATTTACCAAAATTATAGGGGTTTTAGTTTTTACATTGTACCATAATCGGTAGTTTTCGAATATATTATAAAAAGAAACTATTTCCTTTTCCATAACAAATTTTCTACGGCTGATTAAATATACTTATTTAAGTTTTCATGTACCTGTCGTTAGTATTTAGAGTTATCATGCGTTAGTGCTTTGGTAATTTCATTACACATTATAAATAAACACACACAACAACATAACAACAAAACCTTATCACACTACTTATCACAACACACCACACACACAACTAACACACACACACACACACACATCCTACACTATATATATATAAGTTATGATTAATAAAATACTACTAATATTATATCTCAATTATTATTATTAATTAACTTCTAATATATTATTAATATTAATCACCGTAGAATTAATAACTCTCATAATAAAGTTAAAATCAAAATTATCTATTGTTATATATATAATAATTATATATATGTATCATAATATAACTATATTAGATAATCTACTTGATAATACTCAAATATGTATAATACATAAGGCTTATATATATTGGGATAGAATCATCTGGTTTATTCAGCCATTAACCTATCATCGTTCGTATCTACGAGAAAATCTAAATCGATACAGGGACAAAGCGGGATAATCTATTGCTATGTGAATGCTGGCTAATTAATTAATATCTAATAATTAATATTCTAGCAGGAATTATCTGATACTCTTAAAACATAATAAAAAATCATAATTCTACGTAATATTAGGCTTTTCATGCTCACAGCGGAGATAGGATTACTCGCTTTATCTGAGATATCTTAGTAAATTTTTAGTTATTCGGAATAATGTGTTTACGAAAGAGAGTATAAATATCATAATTAGTTAATCGAATTAAATATTATCGGCTTTATATTTTTTTAGGTAGCTAAGAGTGGTATCTATAGTATTAATAATTATAATGTATTGCCTATGAAGATATTTTGTTACTGGTGTTAATATATTTCTGCTATTGATAATATATATCAATTTATCCTTATCTATGCTGTTAAATATTCCATTGATCTATTAATATTAATTATTTGATCACCTATTTATTATTGTTATCTTGATAATGATAATATTCAATTAATATAATATTAGCTATTAAATATTATATTTAATATTATGATATGGATTGGAGATAGTACATAATCGATTTAAGAGTGAAATAGTAAGGAGGGATGAATGGGTATCCTTGGGGACGGGATATATATATTTTTATATTAGTTTTTAGTTAGTTATATGATGGCGCTATAGGTAGTTGGTTCCTGTTTGGATATATAATTTGGTGAGCTCATTATGTCTTGATTATTAATATATTTAAATAGGAACGTTTACTTACTAATAATTTCATGGCATTATTATATTAATTATAAATATAATTTTAATTATTTGAGGATTATGTCGGAGGGATGTATCAAAATGTCATGTGGTTAAGGTGGTTCTATTGAGATTGTTTTAGTTCCAATCATTTTTGTTTTACCTGGCAATTAAAGTTCATTCGCCGAAATCGCGTTAGATTGCTCTACACAATATGTAATATTTAGAAGAGTCAAGTGAAAATTAGATCTGTAGCACGGGGTTGTTGTGTTGAGTTAACGCTTTATAGTATAAGGATTACGTGGGGTGTTCAGAGTAGGTGAAGTAGATTATAATTATATACTTATTATTGCCATGTGTAGTGGTTAATATATTTATTGTGGCGTAAGAGCTTCTGACTATGACCGTTCCAAATGTTTTTGAGGTGTTATAATTATTAGATATTGGTTGGTCTAATACTACTGTGAAATTTTTAATTATGTGAGTATACTATATCGGGGTGGGTGTGAATTTTTTTATATTTATTTAAGTGTATTAGTTATTAATTATCTATGGGGATATCCTTTGGAGTTGTGTTATTCAGAAGATGAATTTTAAAAATTAGTGTTGTAAATGATGAGTAATTAAGATGAACATCAATTGATTTTTTTGTGGAATATTATATAGATTTTATCGTGAAAAGCCAGGACTATATATTATCTTAATTTAATATCTATATATATATTATATTAATATAATTAATATTATATATATATATATATATATATAAATTAATATATATATATATATATTAATTATATATATATTAATATAGTATATATATTAATATATATATATATATATATTTATTTTATATATATATTAATTATCACAGTATAGTAAATTTTATCTATACCACATTATCTTTAAAATTTAAAGTCATTTTTCATTGAGTCATTTGTTGAATTTACTTACCGGTAATCGTAGGTTGGAGGATAGAACTCGAGCCGACGGGGAACGCAACGGAGAGGGTGATTCTGTATCCTATGTTACATGATAGGTAGGTAGGAGGGGCGAGGGAACCCCGCGAACATACAAATACCTAAAAATTGAACGGGGGTTCCGGAGACCTCCACTATGTGAGGGGGGGAATTAGTTCCTATCGTCCGTAGATTCCCGCAGGAATGGTAGATTTTAGAGCAATATATACTTATTAGTAACTCCTGCTTACTTAATATAGTAGCGGTTACTCACCTTGGGTGTTTATTCTTTGTAATAAATAATTAAATATGTCAATATTTAATAGAAAGTATATTACGATCAAATATTTATTTTAACCAATAAAAGGTCTCTAATAGGCTCTCTAATCATTATTACTTTAAATAATTTATTAACATAATTTTTTTTAATTTATATTTATTTTTTTTACTTAATTTATTTTACATATTTTCTAAAATATTATTATACGCATAGGATTCAATTTATTAATGTAATATCCTATTTTCGCTGTGTATTGTATATTTATTTATAGAGATTATAGATTTTTTATTATTTTTATTTTTATTTTTAACATTTTCCGCCGTTATAATTGGTATACAGTCAATTTACCATGACTATAATGTTTTTCTTTTTCGCTGTAGCTATTGTAGTTTTTATGTTACAGGTGTCAGCTAATTAAGACTTACTTAACTTTCACTCATATATATTTATATTATATTAATATTATTTATTATATATATATATAATAATAATATATAATACAATAATATATATAAATATTATATATATATTATATATATATATATATATATTATTAATTATTAATATATTTAAATTATATATATAATATATATATTATTTATATATTTATATTTATAATTAAATATTATATACGGTAGGACTTGCAAGAAAGTACTATTTTGAATCATAAATTCGTTGTGATAATAATATAATTAATGCATTTATATGTACAGTTAGGCTTACCTTTACTTTTTTATTCTAATATATATTGCCAATATAATATATACGGGAATAAAAAGGGCAAAAAAGGGAATAAAAAATAAAATAAATAAATAAAATCGGAATAAAATAAGGGAAAATATAAATTATATAACTTATCATACAGCTATAACCTTTAGCACTTTAATAAAATTAACGTATCCGTCTATTCGTGGATTGTTGTTCTTGATATTAGAAGTGGCTTATTAATTAATCTCTATTCGCAATGAGTCGTAGACACAAATAGCGTATATGCTTGGGATATTGAATTCACGTACCACAAAATACACAGTTACCACAATTGGAAATTCTTTCCGATTTTGTATTCTTTTTAACACTACTACACTACAACATTACAATTTCTCAATTCTATTTTTTTTTTTGACAAAGATTTGGGGTGGGTTGGGAGTAGGAAGGAATTAATTATCAAGCCTTATAATAGTTATATTAGATAGTTATTAAGACTTAGACTAAATAAATGAATGAAATAAATTATTTAAATAAAAAAAAGATTGTTAAGTTCTTATTTACTTAATTTCGAAGTATTATGATTATACTCTCACTTAATACCATCTTATTGCTCACTATTAATTAATATTGGTATGGTTTCTCATATTCGAATATTTCTTAAGATTTTGTTTTTGTTTACTATATTTAGTGTGTTGGTATTGGATTGTTTTTTCATAATATTTGCATATTGTAGATTATTATTAGGCTTTTTTAAAACCTGGAAATTTAGAATAATTTCTGGATTTATATAGGTCTATTTTGCTAAACAGTTCAGGGTTATATTTTATTTCTACGTCATTATAATATTAAAGTTTGTTCAGTTCATTTGGCTTCTTGGTGTGAGGTAGGAAGTGGATGGAGTTGAGTGGGATACTAGTGTAAACTTTTCTTTTCATAGAATATTCTATATTTTGTTCCGCTTCAATTTATTGAATTATTCTGGTATATATATTAAAATACTAATGTTTTATAAACTATTAAGATAGTAGGTAATTATATAATTATATATCATATCTTAGTACAAATAATATTAGTTAAATGTTATTCTATTTTTTTATTTTTATGGTCCCGGTTATTAATTCTATTTAAAACTCCATCATAGAATTAAATTTAACGAAGCTAAATTTTTAGATATTAATTATTTAGGTATAATCTATTATCAGGAATATATGCTATCTTGATGTTTATGTATGAATACAAATCCCACAATCAGCTGTTCATCATGCATTAATGGGAATTTCAATAGTTATCATTTGTAGGTTATAAAATGTTATTCGTTGTGACATGTATTATTTAATATTATTATATAGTATATATTAAAATGAATGAAAATATTTAAATAACTTTTTAATATTATTTATCAATTTTTAATCGTTCATGCTTACTGGTAAATTTGACGTAAATAGTTCGACTTTGAGTTTCAACTTACTATATGTTACATATGACAAAAGTAAAGGTATTTGCTTTTTGATGGTAAGATGAATGATAATTTTTTTCGCTTTGATAATGTTTTTTAAAGCTTGCGTAATAAATGTACTCTTCATATAATCATACTATAAGTTGAAGACGAGTAGTATATAATTTAACATCGTTTCATTTATATACTTTTACAATTAGTATGCTATAAAATAAAATTTTTTTAGACAAAAAGGATAGATATTGTTTATAATAAATTGATGCTAGATGTAGATTTGAAGTGTAGATAGAGAGTTGATTCAATATTATATGTTAAAACAGTCTTACTGAGTTAAAATAATATCAATGGAGGGAAATTAATCCGATAGGGAGGAGGGAGGAAAGAAAGAGAATATTAGTATAGTAAAGTGAGGTGGGGAATTGACAAAAAAGGAGAATTGGAAAAGGACTCGCTAAGGCAATTCATTCACACAACTTTTGTGTGGAATGAAGCAATGGGATACAGAGATTTGAGTTTATAGTTGGAGATAAGATGAAGCAATTTGGTACGTAAAAACTAGTAGAGACTTGGTAACATGTTAAAGCACTCTCGAGATAGTAGAGGGTGAGTGTAGGTAGCAACACCGTAGAGACAATATGTGGGAGGACTAAAAGACAATTATCTTTGGAGTTGCACAGGTGATGTGGTATTTAGACTCGACCAAAACTGTGTTTGCGATATGCTTGATAAAATTTTCACGATATTAAAGCGATATTGCATTTAGCCAATCTACTTTTTCACATGACACAGCACTCATTGTCTTGAGAGGAGAGTGGTTAGAAAATCTGAAGAGCGTCTATATCTTCTTGGTCAACTTTATTTTAACATCGCGCGGTGCGACTAGTTGTGTTTCTTACATCTGTACGGAGCGTACACTATTTTTCAATAGATATAATAGGCGCTTAGAATGCTCATACAAATCTGGAGGTGCTACTTATCACTCAGCACCTACATTTAGAATGATATAGCAGGATTCTAATGTATATTCGGATTTTTCATTTTTGTTCTTTAACTTCGAGACTGCATCACTCGTATTCTTTATAATTTCTTTCTCACGTTTACTATTCTAGGGAATATTCGGACTGAGTTCACAATCCCATGTTCAACCACCACGATCACTACACAAAGCGTGATATTGCTTTCTTGAACTCCTCATACCTAAGCAATCGTATATATAGATTCACATTGAAAATGATGATATATCGTTGCTACATATATTTAATATTTACTCAACCATCACTACCCATTCTCTATCTCTGTCTCAAATCACATGACCTCACTAAGATACTTTTATAACGCTATCCTCATCTTACGATGCATTTCTCACTAGGTTAATAAATCAGTTCAATGGAAACGACTTATATTCTTTTTCTATTATTCTACTATACATATCTTCTTTTGAATGAACTTTTAACCTCTCGTATATTTTATACATATATATATAATATTATATATATATATATATTTATATATATATATATATATATATATATATATATATTTTATATATATATATATAGTACTACTATTACTATCATTTAGTGTCCGTCTACAGTACTGGCGACGAAGCTGTGAATCTTAACATGTTAATAATAGTAAATTACTATTATACTTATTACGAGTATGATAAAATATAGATTAAAATTGTAGTAATGTGAGTTACAATTTTATGAGATTGTGATTACTCATTTTCAATAGTTTAATTATAATGGTAATTGTGCAGTTAATTAGTTTCAGTTATTATATTTTAATTTATACTAATTTAATACAATTTATACAGAAATCCAAGTTTTCCCAATTTTTAATTATTGGAAATCGTTTATTCTATCAAAAATATTACATTAATATATAGTCTATTATTATTAATAAATTTTTAACATCCTAGCAAACCATCATTATGATGTATTTCTCATTTAGTGAAAAAGGTGATATAGCTTAGATTGAACTTGATACAGGACAGGATAGGACAGGTACCTCCTCGCATCCTCATTTCTAGTTGGCATCACACGGGTTAATGAGAGTCTAGATTTTAATAATTGTTATATATTAATAAGGAAACTTCAAAATTTATTACGCAGGTTCAACTGGTCGGCCAATTGTATTTATATCAGGCAATTTATTTCTATAGCCTTGACCAAGTGTTTTTTAGTTGGTAAGGAAGAAAAAAAAGGATTCTTGCTTCTAATAAATTTTTTTCAAATATATCACGAAAAATACTATAAATCATCACTCAATATGATTAATAAAATAAATACGTAGCCTACAGCATTATATTACCACACATATGAGAAAACATCTTACCATGTGATTAAATTAACTTAATAATAATTATTAATATTTATATATATTTTTGTATTATATATATTTATTAATAAATCAATCATATATAGCATGTATTATATATTTTATTTTTTTTTATTGGTGTGTGTGTTGATTGGATTAGGTTTGTGGTGTGTGTGGTTATGTGTTGTGGTTGATGTGTTAGGTGTGTGTTTGTTTATGGTGCGGATTGAATAAATAATATTAACAATAATTATCCATAATAAACACTAGGTTTTACACTCAAACACGTTTGAACTGTATATTTATTTAATGTGCTTATATATAAGGCTTCGTCCTTGTAGTTTGTTTTTCTTTTTCGTTTTTTTTTTTTTATTTTTTTCTTTTGCTTTTATATGTTATTATTATTTTTGTTTTGGGGATTTTGAGAATGTAAAGATGATAAGCTGAGAAGTAATGTGACTAATTGTGTAATTATCCCATACAATAACAATCTATTAGATTACTAACTCAGCTTATTCTAATGCGTGACGGTCACTATAAATATATACATTCAAACTACTCAAAACGTTATAAAATCTTAACATGAGGTATGACGGTGATAAGGGTTTCCGTCATAATCTTACCATAATCTAATATAAGTGATAATTCTATGGCAAAAAAAGCCATAGATTTATTTTCGCGCATCTTTGACCAATGGAAATTTAGAGCTTAAGACTATTTATGAATGCATGGAGTCTTAGACTTTCTTTTATAGTTCTCTTATTATTATTTTAACATAGAGATTAATTAATCAGATTTTCATATTATTAAACTTAAACAGATTATATATTATTAGTTGCTTATATATCAAATTTTTAGTTAGTAATTATTATTTTATTTTTATAAATTATTCAAATTCAGTTGAAATAATTTGAAATTTATTATTTGTTAATTTACTATTTAATATATTTAATATATAAATTTATTAATTATTTTTTAATCTTAAATATATAACAATATATTATAATAAAAAATATTGCGATTGACATCATGATTATGCCATTTTGAAAGAAATAACCTCTTTTCTGGCAACTCTGATTATAATATATATATTAATATACTATATATTATATATATATATAATATATTATTATATAATTATATAATTAATATTATATATATTATATTACTATATATAATTATATATATATATTACTTATATATATTTATATATATATAATTTATATATATATATTTAATATATATTTATATATATATTTATAATATATATATACATTATATATATATATTAATATTATATTTATATATATAGGGGTTATACATCATACTATAATTTATACTACGGCTGAACTTAGACAAGTTTCATATTTCAAGGGTATGGGAGTTGTACCAACTTATAATTTATAATAAATTCTCCGTCCTCTCACTTCAGTTAGTTAAAAAATAATTCAAGCTATTATATATAATATATATATTATATTATATTAATTATATATTATATATATATTATTATTTATTATATATATATATTATAATATATTTATATATATTATATATATATATTTAATATTATATATATTATAATTTATTTATATTATATATATATCTTATATATATATATATATATATTATATTAATATTATATATATATTAATATTTGCAAGCATAAACTCGGATTATTTACTTATTCAAAATTTCAATTGGGATGTCATCATTACTCATCATTGATCGAACTATTTTCCCCTATATTTCAGGCTCCTCTTCCATATATGCGCTCGACAATCCTCTCTATGTGGAATCAAGGCAATGTCTAAGTTAAGATCGCTCTACTGTCAAATATTTACATAACATATCTAATCCCAGAAGTTAGGCCATCTCTATACATGTTACGAGTGTATTGATATATTTCATACAATCGTATCTGCTCAATTACGATCGCTCAGACGTTCAATCTTTGCTCATTTTATCATTCACCTTCAAACATTGGGAGTGGACGTATACCGTACTTCAAGCGGGCTCTCGGGCCCAATATTTTTACACATCATGGGCAAAGGTAATAACTCTTCCCTCTGGAAACACCCCACTAATTCTATATACTAAAGCCAGGTTAAACAACAACAACCCCGCTGCTACAGTCTAATTTCACTGCTTCACAATATCAAAGTAATGGAAAACTTAATGCTCAATAGAATCCTTAACCTTATATTTCTCTATCTTCTATCATCATCAACACTGGATTTGTATATACTCTACTCACGGATGAATATGTTCACTCTCCGGTCTCTCTTACAGCTGTGTGACTGTAACGCTCATACAATCGGTATGCATTTTCTTAGGTATATCATTTTCCCGTGCCGGGGACACCTTTCTCAGATTCAATAACCACAAATACTTCGATAAATACTCATACATGCCTTTGGCATCGGACGAACACAATTTACTAGTCAGCTGGAATAATAATTGTTTCGATCAAGTGACTACAAATGCTTATATGATATTCGATTAACTCCAGTGCAACGACATCTCTGCTCTTTTATCAGTCAAAAATTAATCTTATTATGTATTATCCATCATCGTGGCCGTTCCGCATTCCGGGAGCTAAATATTCCATTTTCTCTATAACAACTTCTTCTAATTACTGGATTCTTGCCTATGGGACCGCATTCTACATCACTTCTCATCTCGCAACTATACGCCTTCAGATAGCATTAAAAATTTAATTGGCAATTATTGCGGCGCCAATATCTTATCATGTTTAACAAGAGGGTTCTAAAAGCATTCGACCTATATATATATATTTCTCCTCAATCTAAATTTACGAGGTACTTACTGGATTGTAACTGTGTATTTTATAGGGTTGTCTTCATACTCGAACATGGCTTCGAGTCTATCTGAGGGTATAAAAGGGGAATGTCCCCGGGATTCTACTTCATTTCATATTTGCGTATATTATCATTTCCTTCACTCTCTCTCAGTTGTTAGATAGGCAGGATCTATTCACATTTGGACTATCCTCCAACAATTTCCTATTCCTTATTAAACCTAATAAACTAACTCATAAATAGACTTAGTAAATTTATCAACCAGCTGTATAAGGCAATTTGCACAATTTCTCTCAGTTCACTACATAATTATACATTTTCTCTCTCCACAATTAAACAACATCAATTTCTTTTTTTTTCTACATGAAGATTTAATGTTCGGACTTAACTTGGAGTTCTGGATCTTATTATGGGTACTTATAGATACTTTATTGTCGCTATCGTACTTATACGGATACATGAGGTCTTATACCCCTCACTGTCCATATTATGCAAATTCAATGGATAGTATAGCAGAGATATTAGGGTCTGTGCATATATTATGGTTGTGTCCAAAGATTGATTCTAGTATTGAGCTCATTGTAGTTAGAAGATTCTACCATCGGTAAAGAATAGGTGTTGGTTAACTTAACTCTCTTTCTGTCTCTCATATATACTTTTGGTTCGAGATGTGTTAGTTCGCGATAGAAGTTATTATTATTAGTTCGTTTAAGTGGGTTGGACCAAGTACTAATCCGGGTTTCAGCACACCTATAGTTAACCTTTATTCTCATCGGTATATATAATTGTTACAACATCATCATTCTTCTTCTTATTGATCGTGATCTCTTGAATAAGTTATCTAGGATCGTGACTCATATGATATGTTTAGGTGGCTCTGTGTTTTTTCTTTTCTTAAGTTGTTCATAGATTAGTGGTTCCTGATTTCAGGCTTCTTATAACGTGATTGTTCCATCATGTTTAAATTTCACGTTTTCTTAATTACTAGTTATCAAGCTTTTTTCTTCAAGGTACTATAGATTAATGCTAAAACTCAAAATTAGACTTCCAATGATTAGGTTCATCTTCAGCGGTGCTAATGTGTTATATATTTTAATTTTCCTTTATTTATTCACGAAGTTTTTCTTAATTTGGTTAGATTACTAGTTATATTATTATCCTTGACTCTGAATAACATATTACTTTATAAGCTTACTAGTACCTCCCAATGTTATTTACACTTACTCTTAACACTTACAATGGTACATTCATTAAATTCTGTGAATTATCATTATTATCACCTTCCCTCTTTCTACCTTTATTTTAATATATATAATTAGGTTGCATTTATATTTATTAATTGGGTCATTATATCAATTGTTATTTAAAGCACTTGTGCTTAATACATTATTTATTAAATTCAAGTTCGTTATGAAACTTTTTATATCTTTATTCAGCTCCTCTTTATGTCTATAATCATTTAACTACGCGCATTTATATTTACCTAGTTATTCATTATTCAAGTATTATCGGGCCTTCTCCTCCTCTTTATTATTGTCATCTCGATATTGCTAGACTATTTGTCCTGTTTTATTAGTTATATTTTCTTATTACTCAATATTATCCTTACTTACAAGTCTTTACCTCTTTGTTTCACACTCATTATTCTAATTACTCATTCTCTTAACATCCTGCATAGTTCTTTAATTAAACTCTATCGAAATTTTATATAAATACTTTCTTACACGTTTATATCCATCTTGTCTCTCTTCTACCTTTAATCAAAATAATCAAATCTTTATTAATTTATTCTATAATTGTTATTTTTTTGGTTTCATTATTATGATCTCATACTTCTAGCTAAGGCCATGATAAGCTTTCTTGTTCCCTACTACCTAATTATTCATTTACTTTATAGTTCTTTACTTCACTACAATTGTTTCCATAAAACACATTTATACTTCACAATTGCTTTTCTTATTATTACTTACTATTTATTCTTTATTTGTTCTGCTTTGTTTCTAGCTTCCATGGATATTTATGTTTATGTTTGGTGCTCAGTACTTTATGTTTATTACGATTTATTACTTTTTGTATTTGTTGGTTATGGCTGTCTTTACCTCTTCACTTAGGTTAATTTACCATTAACCATGGTTCTTTTCCTTTTATATTATACTTATTATTATATATTCACTTTTGTCCCGCTTGATTACACGGAATATGATATTATATAAAAATATTAATTATTGCATTGTATTTACATTTTATTCAGCTAGTTCTCTATCAACCTTAAATAAGGCGCCTTAATACTTTTAATCCTCTTTCACAATGAGGATAATATTAAATGTCTCCTAGAATACATTGCAAAGATGTTAAATTTTCTTTTTGATATATTCTTTCAGAGAAGGAATAAATAATACGTAAAAAGCAATGAATAACAACAACAAGATTTCTACCAAACTCTCATCGTTTGGGGCGCGGACTCTGAGATATCGGGGGTAAACTAAGAGCAGCATAGGTCGTTGTCTCGCTTTCGACAGCTAAGTGGGGACTAGCCTAATTGGTAGACTCAGGACAAAAGTTCGACACAAATTAAAAAATTTTCCTGTAACAGCCCCGAAAGGCGTAGGATAGGTTAGTTTAGGTTAGTAAGGTATTTTAAGTTTGTTGGTTTGTTAGAGAACTCTAATAACAGCCGACATTTTTCCTGTCGATCATATTGGGTATAGGTCGCTTAAGTGGGGCTCATTTATATACGCTTAGAATAGACTAAATAAATTAGTTGAGATCTGTGTCATCGCCTTCTCGTTTTCCCAACAGTGTTCTGAATCATTACGTTATTTAGGACGATGATAAGCACCTGAACTGTGTACACCATTGATTTACAGTCAGTAGGTCAATCTCTATGGTTACTGAATCATGCGAAAGCATACTTGAAGGTGATAACCTCCCATTTTCGACAAGTCAAGTCGGGACATCCATTTTGCGTAGTTTCGTATGAATAAGAACACATAGACTGTATAGAGCATTGTTCGTTCATCTTGTTTCGACGCCAATTGCATGCATTATATACTTTAGAACGAAGAGAAGATGTAAAGTGCTTGTTCGTCGTCTCTAATTCAACAGCAAGATCGGGGCTTCAGTTACACACTTTAGAACTACTAAAATATATAGAAACTTCCTCCACCTTCTAGGTTTTTGGCAGCTAAATCGGGATATATGAAGTACTTTAGAGCGAGCAAAATATTGTATAGATGTGTGTGTTGTGTATGCTGTTGTGTGTGTGTGTGGTTTGTCGTGGTCACCATCTCGTTTTGTAAGAAACCAAGTCTGAGCAATATAATATAGCAAATATTAGTGTAGGACTAAAAAAGAATTACGCGGTGCATCAATTGCGTAACTTTATGAACGACGAAAAATACATACTATGTTCTCGTCTTTGTCTTTTCGACAGCAAGTAGTTGTTTGCATCAATTACTTAGACTTAGAAAGAAAAGAATGAGTCTTGCGTTCCAGCATCCAGTTTTCTGCAATAAGATAGACAGTCAAAGTCCGGGAACTATAACGTAGCTTTGTGAGCTAGCGGAAAACACGAGCGTTGTTCGAGGTCTTGTTTTCAACAGCCAGTTGGACATCCTTACATAGTTCATAACCGATAAAACAAAATAGGACGTATTCATTCATGTCGTTTTCGACAGACAAGCCTGTGCATCATTATATTGTTCTAGAACGACGAAAAAAGACATTGGGCAGAGTTTGCAGTAATGTTTAAACTATATGATAGAATCTCCCCGCCCTCTAATTCCCATATCAGATTCACAACCTACTAATCCCCCCCCCTAATCAAATTCACACATGGATTTAGGCGCAAGAACACAACTACTCTACTAACCGACCCAACACAAAACATCCTCACAGGTTTTAATCAAATCTTCCCCTGCCAACTTGGTGGATAAATCCTCAAAACCCGCTGTGTATGTCATTAGCTTAAAAATTTCAAATACATGAGACTTTGATATAATAAATTAATGAACATTTACAAATATGATAATCAATTTTATGCCGTATTATTTTGGGAAATGCAATGTGGAAGGTTTACTAAAGTTAAATCTCTAAATGCACGAGTTTATATTATTATCATTTCATGAGTATTGTAATCCTTAATTATTATTTATATATTTATTATACTTATTGATTTTAATTATAATTATTTTTCAAGAACGATTCATTATTAATTATTAGTACTTTCATTTTCTATATATAAAAAATGTATTAGAAATTCCATTTTTACTCTTCTTTTTTCTTATTAGAAAATATTCGTTTTTATATCATTATTATATATATTATTAATTAATTATTTACTATTATTATTTTATTTATTATTATATTATTATTATTAATATTTATTATCAATATTGTAAACATTAAATCTTGTGAGTATCATTTTCTTTTATTATTTATATTATTATCAAATTATTAATTTACTTTCTCATTTATTATTATATTATTTATTTTTTATTACTATTATTATTATATTATTATTATTATTATTGAATATGGGAAATTAAATCATAAATTATAAAAAAAATTAAAAAAAATAACTCTATGATTCTATTTGGATGGGCTAGTATTTGATTCATTACTCTCTCTCCCCACATGTTTTGGTGCATTACCACTGAGGATGTTCAAAAGGTAAGATTTTCCCTTGATAAAATTCAACGAAGGTATTTGTATTCAGTTAATACAATTGTTTGATCTGTTATCCAAGCAAATCCTTAATTGTGATACAGGAAGGCGGGTTATGTATTATTTTCATTTTTTTTCTCTTTCAATTATTAAGATATATATATAATATATATATTAATATTATATATATATATATTATTATATATATGTTATTTTTTATATATTATAATATTATATATATATTAATATATATTATTTAAAGGTTTGTGACCAAGCACTTTCGTGTATTTTACCACACAATTATCAAGGTAAAAACCAGCACGTTGTGCTTTGGCCCTTACACACAATCCTTTTTTCATTTTTCCTCGTGGTTTTTAGCTGCAAGTATATCAATGTCGCGTTACATAATGAAAATTAATTTTCTTTAATTATTATTATAAAATATATATATTTTATATTAGACTATATAAAATATTCTGATGGCCTGATATATGAAACTATATATGGTATATATATTATTATATAATATATAATATACTTTAGTGATTAATAAGTGCTATTGATTCATATAGTAATGTATTATGTAATATATTAATTCTTCTTATTTTACAATTATTATATTAAATATATAGTTTATGTAATTATTAAAATCTTATAATATAATATTATATTATCTATGATAATGTCCAATGTATTACTAGTATATTGTTGTATCTGTACTTCATTACAAGATTATAACTATTATAATTAATTTCTACATTTATAAATTTTTTTTACATAATATATTCTTTACATTTACATTTATACTTTTATTTATAAATTTTTACATGTAGAAGAGGATTTTATATTATTTATATTTATTATTATATTTTTATTTTACTATAATTTTATATATATATATATATATATATATATATATACTATATATATTAATATAAGTTATCCTTATATAATATATATATATATATATTTGTTTAATCTTACCTATATATATATATCTATTCATATATTAATTTTTAGTATTAAGAATCTTTTTAATTAACTTCTATAAAATATTCTGGCCATTTTGTTCATTACGGGTAGACCATCGTACACAATGGGTAAAATTTAGACTGGATTTTTGCATAATAAGGGAAGACGGAGGAAAAGTGTTCCAATTTCGATTTTAAAATAGTCAAAAGGAATTAGGATGCGTGTTTCTCAATTGCGAAATCTATTAGTTGTTCCCCGCCCATCGGTACCGTTTTCTTTTTCTCCAATCTAAACGGAGGCCTCATCCACTTTCTCTCTTCAGGCGTTCTTGATTCTACTGCGAGTCAGATCTCCCATAACTTTGAATTTCACTCTCACCTCATATACACGTTGTAGTTCTTTGTTTAAATATTCCTTTTCTTCCGCGGTCTTCCTCGATATGGGCATTGTTTGGATATGCCATTGGGTCCTCTTCCCTCACCTTCACGATCATCGCCATCATTGATTCATTCATTATTCCTATTTCTATTTCGTTCTTGCATAGGTCTAGTTTCTACTATCATGCACGCCGTGTCTCTCTTCTGTGGTTTCTTGTACATCAGGGCTAGTTACATGTATCCTTCCTGACTTTCGTCGTATATAGTCTCACACAACCACCGCGACAGTGCCATGTTTCTAGTTTCTTAATCTTCAACCGCTTTCTCACATCTTTAGCGTATCACATTTATTGTGACATTATAGAGCAATTCTCCGCCGCAGTTCATGACAGGCCGGTTGTCGTTCCTTGAATCTTGTTGTTTCGAGGCAATATTAATAGTTTCACATAAATGTCAATGTCCAGGTACACGACGAGAACTGGATTGGGCTTTGTTATCTTCTCTATTCTCTTTCCTTCTCTTCTTCTCTCATCATCGTCTCTATAATTTTGTAATACGTATATATATATATATATATATTATATAATACTATATTATATATATATATTATATTATTATATATTACATATATATACTATTATATATTATCAGCGGGCGTAGGTGTAATTTTCGACAGGGAGGGCGAATTTCAATTAGATTAAAATTTTAATGAACTAGTTAATGAACTGATGGACTCGTATGAACAGCTATTTTGCAATATCACTTAAAATGTGTATTTTTTTTTGTTTTATTTTGAAATCACATCCTGATTTTTTTCCACCAAATTGTGGTGACGTGAGCGATGACTATGGTGAGCGTTTCCACCAAGACATTTCCGTTATGTAATAAAGGTACAAAGGGAAATAAAATGCTGCTATGTTAAATGATTATTTCTGGATGTTGTAAAGGGATGTTCCTGAAACATAATACCATTGACAGGTAAAAAGGAGAAGCCATTAAGGTAAGTTATTTTATGTTCAAGCTTTAATATTTCTTTGTAATATGGATATTATAGTGGGTGCAAATATCTTGTAAACAAGAGCTAATCAAACAATTTAAACATTATTTTGTATTCAGTGACCCAAATAACATAAGTAAATCATATTCTCCTCATCGTAACATTCAACTTCTCAAAATTTGTTGAACAGTGTAATAAGACTGAGTTCCTTTATCTATTACCCGCTTTTTTTTTAGAACATCATGTAAACGGCATTGAACGAGTTGAGTGCTGCTATGTACTACACATCAAACTAGACATGTCTCAGTACACCGTATGTGAACATTTCTAAATGAATTTTAATGATAATAATTTGCTAATTTCGATTTATGTTACCATTTGTTATAAAAACATATATATTCCTTGATAACATTATGAAAAATGGACGTTAAAAAAAATTAAAGACGTTTTGAAAAATTTACTTTTGTTTTATTTTTGGAGGAATTTGAAATAGATTATGATGAGGAAAAAACAAAACAAAATAAAAACAGCTCTTATAATCTGTATAAAATGAAAATTCAAATGTTAAGTGTCATGTGGAAAGTTTTCTCTCTCCCTTGCTCAAGTGCTTTATTAATAATAGTTTGTTAAAAATATATTAGGCAAATATTGAGGAATTTTGAAATATACAAAATTAAAAAATATAAATATAATTCTTTTTTTCTACATTATATGTAATATTTGATTATATTTCATGACTTACCTTTAACAAATGAAATAACTATATCAATTGACTTAATTATATTTAAAAGTATTACCTTTCATGTAAAAGGTAAGTGGTAATAGCCAAATTCTCCTCCAGAGAGTGAAATGCCCTTTGATTGTTACAGGAATTATTTCAAAATATAATTTTTATTTAGTTATGAAAACCAACACTCATTCTTTATGCTTTTAAGGGCAAAATGAAGCCATATCTTATATATTCACAAATCGCAATCTATAAGACAAGGTCATTTATAAATTTTACCTTATATACAAAGGAACAGAAAATATTGGTTCCTTATTTACTAAGAAACAATTTCTAATAAACTTTCGGATGTAACATGCCCAACATCAAGTTTTAAGACAAAACTTACTATTTAACACTTTGTAAGATGGCAAAGGGTAATCTATTATGAGATTGAAATATCAATTCATTATAAGGAAAAAAAAGTATAGAGAATATATAAAAATAATTGGATAAACCGGGTTTCAGAGCCTCCTATGATGCTGGATATAGAATATATATATATATATATATGTTTATATATATATATATTATTATATATATATATATTATAATTAATATATTATATAGATATATTATAATATAATATATATATAAAATTTCTGAATTAACATTTAATATATATATATATATATATATATATATATATATTATTTTAAAATATTTATATTTTATATAATATACTATATATATATATATATATATAATATATATATATATATATATATATATATATAATAATTATATATATATATATATATATATATTATATATATATATATACATATATATATATATAATTTAAAGAAGTCAGTAATTATTCCAAATTATAATTACTAATTAATATTTAATAATGTGTATGTTTTCTCTAGAATGGAATTATTTTAAAATTAAGGAAGGTAATACTAGTAAAGCCATCTTTTGTATGATTCTGTGACAGGATGGCCATATTTCCCTGATCCAAAAACGGGCCACTGGGATTGCAAAAACGGGACGTGGATTATGTAATATTCTGTAGTCATGAAAGAGTAAGAAGACGACATAAAAATTTTATTGTATAAATTTATTGAGCCTACCACTATTCTTCAGTGACAAAATAAAAATAAAAATTCAGGTAGCTTTAGAGAGGAACTGTATTTAGCCACGATTGTACCATGAATATTTCACCGATGAAGTTATCTTTCGTTTCAAATTTCTGTCTTTCCACACTTACCATAAAACTTGTTATACTAAAAGATACAATTTTGTCTTACAACTAGCATATCCCTCATTGTATTAATACTTAATTAACAGATTTTTCCTGTCCAGATACTCTTCATAACAAAATATATTCTCCCAACAGGTGCTGTTATCCCTTGAAGACAAGGGATAACAGCACCTGTTGGAAGGTGCTATTATCCCTTGAAGACAAAGAATAAACTCTACTATATTAGATAAGTTTTTAAAGTCTAGGCATTTTATACTCATTTGAGAGAAAAAAAATTTGTACTCATCTATCAAACAGGAATGTTTTCTTTATTCTATATATCAAACTGCCTTATAATTATAGTTGTAAAGAGAGTCCACTAATCAAATACGAGAATTTCTCCTGTTACGCACTTGTTAAAAGGATCTCATTCAGACTCTCCTGCATTTCTTCCCATTCAGGTGCCTTCTTTAATGGCTCACACTTGAATTTTTCAGTGTTTTCTAAACTGCATTTTCACCTATTGACACACTCTAAGCTGCTTTCATAGAAATTCTCAACTACCTCAAACATCTTAATCTCCCTAATTTCTTAACACTTAAAAACGAGATAAAATTGACACTTTTCATTAAAATGGCGGGATGTCTGGGAAATGGAGAAAAAACAGCAATATCCTGTTCAACACGATATATATGGTCAGTCTATCCAGGAATATATTCCTATGAAGAGTAAACCCTAAGAAAACTGTAAAATATTATAGTAAAAATCATTACTTGATCTACTTGAAAGAAACTGAATATTGCCTTTTTTAAGATAAAAGAAATGTCCAAATTTTCAAAAGAAAAATAGCAGAATAAAGAAAACATGATAATATAAAACATGTAGATATGTAGACATGTCTTGCATGCCATCAATTTTTACCTCTATTAAAAAAATGACCCAATCAGTCTACCGCTGTTAGACTAACTAGTTAAATTTGGAACATTGATCACAGAAAAGGTACCGAAATTCATAACAAAATAGACAACCAGTCATTTTCCTTTGTAGAAGATATAGGATAAAAGGGATTGGTAAGTCGTCTATGTCCACAATGTAATATTCTAGAAAGGAGGTACTTTTAAGAAAGGATCATTCCAATTATATAAAGCAGAGTAAACAAAGAACAAAATAACACATCAACTACAAGCTACAAGAAAATTAATCATATTTCTCCAGCACCTGAAGATCAGCTTCTGTTCCTGCATCATAATTTACAAAAATATTGTTGATTTATTTCGAACGTAGTTCAGTTGGTTAGAATTCCGCCGATCATCACTATAGAAATGTTTATTTTCATTGAGAGCGGCTGGAATACGAATGTAGTTCGAGTATGTGAGTTTGGTGCGTGAGGCGTATTGTGTCGATATCTATTCTTGTAGACATTCAGTGATATGGTGCTATAGGAGGAAATGCAGATAACGCAGGTAAGGCGCATAGAGTGTGGTAACAGCGGAGGGCAGAAGGCCTCATAAGCAGAAGACGAAGAGAGATGAGTGACAGATGTACTCTCTCAGGTGGAAAGATAACTTCTATGGAAAGATAGTTCAAGCTACTGAAAGTTAATGGTTAGAAGTTGAGCTTGTGAAAGAGTGAAAGAGGTGAAATTAGTGCAGGAGAGGCATATTGTCTGGAGAAAGATGCTATTGCTTAGTTGACTAGACAGTGCCATGGAAGCTTGTGTATGTCGAATTGATTGAAGACAAATATATATAATATATAGATTACTGACTTTTGACTTATAGTATAATAATTTAAGATATATAAATATTATTTAATATAAATATATATGAATTTCATGTCTATATAATAATATTAATATTAATATATATAATATAATAATATATATATATTAATTATAATATATTATATATATATTAAATAACTAAATTATTTAAAACACTATAAATATATATAAATATATATTAAAATATATTTAATTTTATTAATATATAAATATAGCCACTCAACTCCGACCGCACACAAGGTGTTTATGAGGGGGAGAAAGTATATACAAGACAGAGAAGAGCTGATATTTAATGTAGATAGCAAAGAAAATCATGAAGTCAGAATGTTAATTAGTTTGATTATGTATTGTAGAATTAAGCTATATTAAAGGATTGTTTGGCATAGGAAGCGGATAATAAAGTGAATATATAATAGGATGGCCAAGTAAAAGATATATGGTGAAGGAGAGGTAATTAGCAGAATTTAAGCATTTAAGGAGAAATAGACAGACATTTTTATTCCGTCTGGCACATATATATAAAACATATATAAAATAAAAAAATCTCAAAGTATAAAGCCTATTATATATTATATTATAGTCTATTATATTATATAAGGTAAAAGAGGAACAGTACTATATATATATATATATGGATTTACAGTCTAACAGTAGAATAATGAGCTAATAAATATGATGATAGTATGTTGAAGACTTACTAAATATTATTATAGTATGATATAGAGTAAACTTTAACTAATAATATGTATGTAAGGTGGTGGAAAATAGTTGTGTAAGAGGAACATAATATATAAATTAATATGTGTGAGGAAGAATTGTGAATATAGATTGAGAATGAAAACAGTTATTAGAATAAA
>JABUQX010132844.1:0-2500 GCA_015478945.1 Trachelipus rathkii | reverse complement strand
GGTCTTAGAAGTCCCAGATCTGGGAGAAGATCTTTCTTCCTCCATTGTCTCGTAAGATGAAGATGAAGACTAGACTCTCTTAATGGGGGAGTGGGGTTTTTCTTTTGAGAGGCATATATATATATATATATATATATATATATATATATATATATATATATATATATATGTATATATATATATATATATATATATATGTTATATATAGTATATATATATATATATATATATATATATATATATATATAAATATATATATTTATAGAAAGAGATATATATATATATATATATATATATATATATATATATATATATATATATATATATATATATATTATATATATATATATATTTATATATATTTATTATTTAAATATTATATATATATATCTTTTAGTGGTATATGTTACTGCTGTTACATATATATGTTATTATAGTTATATATATATATATATTATTATATTATCCTACAATTTACAATAAATTTCAAAGGAAAGTGGAATAAGACAGAGGAAAGACTACTTGAAAGGAGGTTAAAGAACTACAATGTTGAAATAATACCACACTTTTAACAAATTCAATTTGTTCTCGTAATATTTATTAACAGATCGTCTCTACTCTTTTCCTTCTCAAGAGACATCTTTTTCTGTTTCTCATTTCTCTTTCTTCTTCTATTTATTCATTTTTCTTTTTTGTTTCTCATGGTCATTTTACATTTTTATTTTTATTTTTATTTTTATTTTTATTTTTATTTTTCTTTTTTTTTTTATTTTTATTTTTTTTTTTTTTTTTTTTTTTATTTTTTTTTTTTTTTTTTTTTTTTTTTTTTTTTTTTTTTTTTTTTTTTTTTTTTTTTTTTTTTTTTATTTTTATTTCTTTTATTTTTATTATTATTATTATTATTATTATTATTATTATTATTATTATTATTATTATTATTATTATTATTATTATTATTATTATTATTATTATTATTATTATTATTATTATTATTATTATTATTATTATTATTATTATTATTATTTTAATTATAATTATAATTATAATTATAATTATAATTATAATTATAATTATAATTATAATTATAATTATAATTATAATTATAATTATTATTTTATTATTATTATTATTATTATTATTATTATTATTATTATTATTATTATTATTATTATTATTAATTATATTATTATTATTATTATTATTATTATTATTATTATTATTATTATTATTATTATTATTATTATTATTATTATTATTATTATTATTATTATTATTATTATTATTATTATTATTATTATTATTATTATTATTATTATTATTATTATTATTATTATTATTATTATTAACTAATAGGTTTTTCTTTTAGTATCTCTATTGCAAATATATTTATCTTTTAATATGTAAGAAAGTGAGAACAACAAAGTAGTAAAAAATATACAATAAAAATATACAAATCATCCATGTAATGTGTATTCAAAAACAAAGGTAAAACATAAATATAATAAATTTTTTATTTAAAAGAAAGTTAATAAAGGTAGAATAAAAAAGATAAAGTTAAAAGTAAAGATATATCCAAAAGTAAAAATTAGAGAAGTACAAGGGAATAGAAAAGAATAAAGATAATAGGTAAAATAAAGATAAATATTTAATAAAGGCAAGGTTAACAAAAAGGATTGTTAAATATGCAATAGACGCAGATTTAAATGAATTTGTAATAAAATTGTGTTAAGAGATCCTCATGAATAAATATCTTCCACTCTCCTTTTACTCTCCAGATGTTAAACAGAGAATATATATATATATATATATATATATATATATATATATATATATATATATATAT
Source organism: Trachelipus rathkii (assembly GCA_015478945.1). NCBI lineage: Eukaryota > Metazoa > Arthropoda > Malacostraca > Isopoda > Trachelipodidae > Trachelipus > Trachelipus rathkii. Next base: position 657 of record JABUQX010132844.1, on the reverse strand, counting down.
ATATATATATATATATATATATATATATATATATATATATATATATATATATATATATATATATATATATATATATATATATGGTAATAGTTGAGTTTAACAGATTCTTAAAAAATCGATTTTTTAGAAAAATCAATCGATTTGTTGCTATACCTATGAAACACTGTTGTCAAATTTTTAATTTTCAGCAGCACTAAAACACAAAGTCTTTGACAAAGCCATGCTTAAACCGCTACTAATGATATCTAATAGCCTAACAACACAATTTTATTTGATAAAAGTGAAAAGAAAACTTCTTTTGTTTATTAACAAAGCTTATCATAACCTAAACTTAGTGGGTCCCAACCGAATTTACATAAAAATATTTGATATGGTATTGTATTCATATATGAGAGATTTGGCAGTGGTAATTTAGTCTCTCTTACAAGCCGGGGACGAAAGATACTTTAAAAAAAAAAAAAAAACTGTTGAGGGTTCCCATCCTCAAGGCTTCGTGAGATATGCTAATCTCAATTATATATATATATATATATATATATATATATATATATATATATATATATATATATATTGAAGCTGGGTGCTTAGGACCGCTTCTTTAAGGTTGATTGAGAAGTGAATGTGCTTACAATTTTATTTTCCTACTTCTAATTTACA
>JABUQX010132843.1:0-17500 GCA_015478945.1 Trachelipus rathkii | reverse complement strand
GATGAACTTATGGACACATTATACTCTCCTGTTTTGGACAGTGAAGATCTTCCGGAATCAGGAAACCAGGCTGATGTTGAGGCATGTGCTTCTGTCACCAAAAGAAAAAGACAACGCAGTGGAACTCAAGTTGTCACTGAAAAACTATCCATGTTACTGGACAGATGCAACATTTTGGACAGGAACGCCATGCGAATATTATTTGCAACAGCTGAGGCGTTAGATGTTAACACTGAAGAAATAATTCTGAGCCGCAGCACTATTAGAAGACGTAGAAATTCATTCAGGCAACAAAGAGCAGATAAAATAAAAAATAAATTTCAAAATAAGAAATTGGAGGGAACAGTTGTACACTGGGATGGTAAGATGTTACCAAACATCCTCAAGAAAGAAAATGTAGAGAGGTTGGCCATTCTTGTGAGCAATGGAGAAGAGGAGCAGCTTTTAGGGGTACCAGCTTTAGAGAATAGTACAGGATATTCCCAGTCAAAAGCTGTAGCTGAAAGTTTAAAAGACTGGGGGCTAGCGGAAAATGTAATAGCAATGTGTTTCGACACTACACGGTCAAACACGGGTCATGGTAAGGGAGCCTGTACTCTGCTGGAGAAAGCATTAGGAAAAGACCTGTTATATTTGGCCTGTCGCCATCATATTTTGGAGGTGATCCTAAAAGCACTTTTCGATTGCAAAATGGGGTTAACCACTGGTCCTCAACCAGAAATATTCAAGAGATTCCAGGTCTCTTGGTCTAATATAGACCAGACTCAGTACAAAGTAGGAATTGTGGACCAGATAATTCAACATACCCTATTAAAATATCAAGACGAAGTAGGGAGCTTTCTGCAAAGTGAGCTACAAGAACATCACCCAAGAGATGATTATCTAGAACTACTCAACCTATTTTGATTTCATGGGAAAAGTCTCTCCTGAGAATGTAAAATTTAGGGCTCCTGGAGCATTCAGTCACGCCCGATGGATGGCAAAAGCCATTTATGCACTTAAAATATTTTTGTTTCGAGAGCAGTTTCCATTAACAGAAGCAGAATACAACTCGTTGAGGGACATCAATTTATTTATTATTATATTATATGTTAAAATGTGGTTTACTGCTTCCAATGCTATCACAGCTCCAAACTCAGATTTTAAATTTATCAAAGATACATTAAAATACGGAGAAATTGACAGAGGTGTTTCGGAGAAAGTTTTACAGAACTTCTTAAATCAATTATGGTACCTTAACCCAGAACACGTTTGTTTTGCTTTATTTGATGAGAATGTCGCGGAAGTATTAAAAAAGAAAATGGTCGAAAAGATTTTGTTTTATAAAGATGATAAAGATGATGAAGTTTGTCAGAGGATTGTGCGTGTGAAAATAAACAATGAAATGGTGAAGAGAATATTTCAAGGAGAAGACCTGTCCTATTTCATAACTGAACAAAGCCCGAGTTTTTTTGAAAAATGTAACATATCATTAAACTTTCGGACCTTAAGTAAACTGTGGTTCTCAAAATAATTTAGTATTGGAAAGGTTGGTAATAATTTTTTATTTTAGGTAAAGAAAAATTAAAAATTTGATTTGCTATAAAAAGAACTTACTTTTTATATTTTTTCAGCTTCAAATTGATTAATTTTCCAATTCATTTTATTTAATTTTTTAGTTTATTATATATATATATATATATATATATATATATATATATATATATATATATATATATATATATATATATATATATATATATATATATAAATATATATATATATATATATATATATATATATATATATATATATATATATATATATATATATATAGATGGTCAGATTTTTTTAATGCTCACAGTATGTAATAGAGAAATCTAAGGTTCCTACAGTAAAGTAAATTATATATTTGAATCAGCCAGAAAATTCAAGATGTATTTAACTTTTTTTTTTTTTTTTTTTTTGAAGCAATTTTTTTTAACTAAAGGAATACCCAGGGGTAAACCGCAAAGATAGCAGAGAGTCGGGGTCTCTCGGCCTCCCGGGTGGACGACGGGGCCTCTCTGGGAGGTCCCGAACCCCCGCTCTTTTGGTCTTTGCGTCGCGGGGTTCCTACAGATCATCCTCCAAAAGGGAAACATCCCCAATCCCCGTCGGCTCGAGCCCCTAAAAACTTAAAATTTTCCCAAAAAAAAAAAAAAAAAAATTATTTCACCAAATTATTTCACCAATATATATATATATATATAGCAGCAGTATATATATATATGTTATATATATATATATATATATAGCATATATAGTCATATATATATATACATATATATTGTTATATTATTATATATATAGATTTATATATATATATATATATATATATATATATTATATATATATATATATATATATATATATTATATATTATATATATATATATATATATATATATATATATATTATATATATATATATATATATATATATATATATATATATATTTATATATATATATATATATACTATATATTTTTTATATATACTACATATATAAATATTACATATATAGTAAGATATATATATATATATATATATATATATATATATATATATATATATATATATATATATAACGGAAAGGTAACGGAAGAGGAGGGATTTTTCTTTTCCTTCTTCCGGCCAAAGGAGCTCTGGTTGGGCCAGTACAGGCACAGCAAGCCGCTCCACGACATGACCTGCTTGCTATACCCTAGACTCAGCTTCGGAACAGGACAGATTTTTTGGCTCACGAACTAGGCGACGAAAACGGACTATGAATTCGGATACACAACAAAAATTTAGATGTGCAACGTTGAATGTTGCAACATACAGCGGCAAGGAAGAGGAGGTGGTGAGGATGATGGAGAGGAGGAGGATTGACCTGCTGGGCATGGCGGAAATGAGAGTAAGGGGAGCGGAGGAGGGTAGAGATTTGGAAGGATGATATGTCCTGATGTACAGTGGAGTAGAGGAAGGTTGGAGGAAGCATGGAGTGGGATTCGTAGTAGGACCTAGGATGAGCCCATATATACTGAAAGCGGAAGGAATAAATGAAAGACTTATGGTGTGCAGTTTCAAAATCATGAGAAAGAAGTACCATGTGTTCCAGGTATATGCACCCCAACAAGGACATTCAAATGAGGAGAAGGAAGAGTTTATGGAGTTGATGGAGAGATGGGTAGGGTTGAGAAGTGAAGAAAATAGCATATGCGTGCTGATTGGAGATTTTAATGCAAGGGTGGGGAGCAGAAGGAGTGAAGCGGAAGAAGGGATAGGATGTTTTGGAGAGGAGGAAAGAAATATAGAGGGAGAAAGACTATTGGACTTCTGTGTGAGGAGGGGTCTTAAAATTATGAATACATACTTTGACTACAGAGCATCACATAGGTACACCAGGTACAGATGGAACAGCAACACGGGAGAGTTTGATCAGAAATCGGTAATAGATTATGTAATAGCTTCAGATAGGAGAATGGTACTGAATGTTAAGGTCATGCCGGGTGAAACTATGGATTCAGACCACAGACTGTTGGTGGCTGACCTTAGAATTAGAGCAGAAAAGAATAATACCTTAGACAAGAGAAAGATAGTAAAGGTGGAGTCCCTGAAAGAGCAGAGTAAAAAAGATGCATATAGTAATAGGGTAGAAGAGAAAATAGGCCAGCTAGATAGAGAAGAGATTTTTACAGAACTACAAGAGAAGATAATGGAGGCAGCGGGGGAGGAGCTGGGATACAGATATGTGGGAGGTACAAAGAAGAGACACACGAGATGATGGAACGAGGTGGTGGAGGTGGCGGTTAAGATAAAAACCACAAAAATGAGAAGATGGTTAAAAAGGAGAACGGTTCAATCAAGGCAAGAATATGTAGAGGCCAGAAATAGGGCAGAAATAGTGAAAAGAAATGCAAAGAAAGAGGCAGCCAGAAAGATGGCAGAGGAGCTAGCAGAAGATTCAGCAGTTAATAAGAAGAAGATATTTAAGATGGCAAGAACATATAGAACACAGAAGAAAAGACAAAGTAATATTAAGAATAAAGAGGGAGAAACCCTGGTGAAACCAGAGGAAATAAATAAGAGATGGACGGAATATTTTGATGAGCTGCTAAATGAAGGAGAGGAGGAGATTGGAGGAGGAGGGGTGTTGGAGAGGAATGATGAAGAGGATGCGGAGGATGAAATTACTAGAGAAGAACTAGAAGAAGCCATAAAGAAAATGAAAAATGAGAAAGCTCCCGGAGAAGATGGAATAGCAGTTGAGTTGATTAAGGAAGGCGGAGAGGTGATGAGAGAGAAGGTTTTGGAGCTACTAAATGAGTGTTGGAGAAGGAAAGAGGTCCCAGAGAGCTGGGGAAAAACTATTATTATTCCAATATATAAACAGAAAGGAGACTCCGGAGAGTGCAAAAATTACAGGGGGATCTCCTTGATAGATCATATGGCAAAAATATATGAAAGAGTGTTGGAGAAAAGACTGAGAGAGATTATCGAACCACAACTAGGAGAGGAACAACATGGGTACAGGAAGGGTAGGAGTACGACAGACCTTATGTTCATCTAACAGTATTGCATATTGGAGAGAAGATTTACGAATACAACAGGATGATTTATGTAGTGTTTATGAATTTAAGGAAAGCTTTTGACACGGTACCTAGGAATGGATTATGGAGGGTGTTAGAAGAGAATTATGGAGTGGGGAGAGGATTGTGTGATGCACTGAAGAGTATCTATAAAGTGGCAAAGTGCAATGTGAGAACAGGGTATAAAAATGAAAAATGGTTTGAGGTGGCGAAGGGGGTGAAACAGGGAAGCGTATTGTCACCCTTATTGTTTATAGCTTATATTGATAAAGTCATTGAGGAGGTTAAAGAGGAGGTGGGGGAAATGGAGGGAGACATCATGGCATATGCGGATGATTTGGCGGTGTGGAGTGAAAGTAGAGAAGGAATGGAAAGAATTACTAGATGTTTCGCGGAAAAACTTGAAGCAAAAGGTTTACAAATGAACACTGAGAAAACAGAAGTGATGATGGTGAGCAGAGAGGCGGAGGATGGTTGGGAGATCATGATAAATGGAGAAAGCTTGAAGAAAGTTAAAGAATTTAAATACCTGGGTGGAATATATACAGAGGACGGAGGGTGCGATGCAGAGATCACGCATAGGATAACGAAGTTCGGAAGAGCGGCAAGGGCTGTGTATCCTTTGATGAAGGACCAATATATGGGTGTAGAGGTTAAAAGAAGTATTTATGAAGGAGTGTTAGCACCTATATTGCTATACGGTGCAGAGACATGGTGTACTACCAAAAGGCATGAAAGTAGGATACAGGCAACGGAGATGAAGATCTTAAGAACAATAATTGGAAAGACTAAGAAAGATAGAATAAGGAATGAAAGAGTAAGAAGGGAAGTCGGAGTGACACCTATGATGAGGAGGATGGATGTCGCAAGAATCAGATGGTGGGGACACCTGGAAAGGATGCAGGAAGACAGGCTGGCGAAGAAACGATGGGAGTGGATGCCGGATGGAAGAAGACTCAGAGGAAGACCAAGGAAGAGATGGAGGGAATCGTTGCAAGATTCGTTGATGAGATGTGGGCTGCCTGCGGTGGAGGAAATACAAGGGAGAAGACTGTGGGAAGACAGAGCCGAATGGAAACGCATGCTGAGTCCACTGACAGGTCGTGGTTTTCTACAAGACCAGGACCTTCCTGGGGGAGGACAGTAAGACAGTAAGTAGTATATATATATATATATATATATATATATATATATATATATATATATATACCAGCATAGTTACAAGGTTATATATATATATATATATATATATATATATATATATATATATATATATACCTAGATAAAATTTTAGCCAATTCCCTTCATTTGTAACGAAAAGAAAAGAGAGAGAGAGAGAGTCTCAATTGTAATAGAAATCGTAATTTCTCTTTCATTGCTCTTACTTCGAGTAAGTTTGATTTTCATAAAACTTTCCAAAATGTTTAAAGTTCGCTTAAAGTAGTTCATATTCATGAGACTTGAAAATTTTTATTTTTGGCAAATAGAAAATGATCTCAAATTTAATAGATTTATAAATGAAAAACACCAACTCTATTACTTTCGTAGTATTCACGAATAAATGCTTTTTCTGTATTCTTTCTATTGTAAAATACAAGCATGATTTTACGATACTTTCTGAAAGTGTTTTAAATACATTTCAATAAGATAAACTTATTGCTGACATTTTAAATTGCTGACTGTTTAAAATCCCTTTAAACTGAATAAAAACTCTTACTATATTTTGGAATTCTAAATTTAAGGAAAAGTGAAATTTTAATAAGAATTCACATTTAAACCAGAGTTGCTGAGTAAGAGTCGGAGTCGGAGTCGGAGTCGGAGTTCAAATTCTGAAATTGGAAGTGGGAAAAACATCGGACTTCTTTCTACCTCTCAATCAATAACTTCAAAGTTTATCTTCTCAAAACAAAATAACATTTTAATCAAATTAAACTGAATACTGAAGGGAATAGAATCTAAATGATTTTATTAAAGAACTATGTTAAAACATGTTATATATATATATATATATATATATATATATATATATATATATATATATATATATATATATATATATATATATATATATAGTGAGTTTTGAGCAATGATCACTAATAAATATAAATTATAATAAAAGCCTTTAAAGAGAAACTTGTAAATAATTTAGGAGAGTCGGTATTTTATCTAAAGTAAGATTTATTATTATTAATATATTAAAGCACAAATTTTCGTTTCTTGTTCGGAAACCTGATCAGTGCAGTTCTTCATGATTAAGACTAATGTTTAAATACTTATGCGGCCTCATAAATTTTGTGTTGTACATTAACTTGCAAATTATAAATAATATTTCGCACTTCTTTTTTTTATATATTACCTACAAATCAAAGCTACGCACCGAGTTCAAATAAATTGGATGGCTGCTTCCAAATATTAAAAATTAAAATCTAATGAAGAAACTAACGAATATTAACAATAATCGTGTTTATCACACAATATAAAACTGTAATAATAATAATAATAATAATAATAATAATAATAATAATAATAATAATAATAATAATAATAATAATAATAATAATAATAATAATAATAATAATAATAATAATAATAATAATAATAATAATAATAATAATAATAATAATAATAATAATAATAATAATAATAATAATAATTAATTTACCAACGTTTTATTTTTAAATTAAAACTGGAGAAAGTAAAAAGTCCGTTTAAAAAAAAAAAAAAGTAACTAAAAAATCAAAGAAATCAAAATAAGTTAAAACAAATATGCTGAATCTGAAATCTAAAAAATAGGTGATCCAGAATTATTATAGCAACTCCAGATACAGTCTTGAATCATAAGTGGGTACTACTACTCACGTCTTTTATGTATACAAAAAAAATGTAGACTAAGTAAAAAAGAATGAGTGAGTCATGTGAAACGTTTATTGCAAGTAACTGGATATTGAAATCGGTTGAGTTCGATCTTTGGAGAAGTCATCTGATTTCCTTCTCATTTTAAAACCCTAGAGCACGTTTGTCGGGAGGAGTTCTTCTGGGGTTATTTTTGCCAAGTGATTCCCGAAAAGTGAATGGTAATATAGAATTGAAATCTCAAATACATTCTTGTTTTTGGCATGCTGCGAAGGGTGGGTGTTGTTTAACGTATATTTATTTTACTTTACTATGGATTGATTTCTAGTTAGTTAACAGATGTAGACACAGAAAGGGAAAGTAAAAATTCTCTAAATAACGTTATGGTAACAATCTCTGATCGACGTATTGATGTTATTATTTAAGGAATTTATTCTATATTCTGTCGTACCGTATGTATCAGATCACTAAATTATTAATTAGAAGGATCAGACGTAACTATATACTATATACTACTTATGACACTTTCTGACTTAATAAACACCTCATATTAGACCTTATATCGAATACTGGAAACATATCTTTAAGACCTATCGACTTTATAATGCTAATATAGACCTTTACGATTTATATTAGCACTTATAGTACCCTATCTGATATTATATTTAAGAATACCAGAGCTCGATTCGACTTTAGCGATCTGGGTCGAGTGCACTTGCTGTAATTCAACAACTTCAATATAAGAACTATAGAACCGTACTCGAAATAACAACTTTAACCTTCGACTTAACACTTAGACCTTCGAGCTTATGCACTTAGACACTCTCGAAATTCTATAACCTTACGTGATTGTCCCGTTCAGATTAAATTGTAATGCTTATTATAACAACTTAGACTTCGATGTCATTCGCGTATCTTAACACTTAATATATCACACATCTAATAAAACTTTGTTATAGATCCTCGCATCTCGAGTTTAGAATCCTTATACCAGGGCTTTAAGACCTTATAGATACTCTCTGATTCACGAATGTTATGGTAGTTTCTAGTAATCTCAAGTTGGTGCTTGAAGTCATTCGTAAGTGTTGCTCAGTGTACAAGTTTATATTTTGCACTTTAAGTAACTCCTTTCTCGTATAATTAAGATAATAAGAATTTATCGTATGTCTTGTGGTTCGTTTGTTTGTGCTCGATTTGTCGTATTCTTGTTGAGGTTAGTTTGTTTGTACACATATATATTAAGTTTCGCAAGTGTTCTAAGTTGTCATTATTCCGAGAGACAATTAAAGGAATAATTCAGACCTTTAAATTCTTTGGGATTATTGTTCCATCTGACTGTTATTTTTTTCTCTCAGTTTGTAGGTATCTTATCATCATTTAGACCTTATAGATCTGACTTATATTCAATGTTCGCAACGAGTGCAGAGCACGTCACCTTGATAATGGAGATGTTTTGATAATATGACTCAGTGTTACACTATCCTATTCTTAAAAAAGGTGTTGCATGCGAATTCAAGTTATACTCGTTTTTTCGATTTCCTATTCGAGAACGTTCCATCTATATGTAATGTGTCTTCCTTTATCGGGATTCCTGGCAGCCAAAAGCTGGGTTGAGTTCTAGAACGCTTTCTTAAACTGTCGCTAACTCATTTCCCTCTTTTTGTAGAGAGTATATCTACCGCTTTCACACTCTCGACTGAAAATTGGCTTATAGTGACGTTCAACGGGAACTGATAGAAAGTCAAAAGGTACTTATAAGTGTACGAAAGTTACTCTTAAAAAAGTACACAAAAATCATTAATCGAACCCACCCAATAAATATTTTCCTGTTAGCAATTGTTTTTATTCCCGAGAATTTTTGTGCACTTAGACACTTTTCGACTGTGTATAATTAGTCCGAAATGGGGCAGTCGACTATGACGTCATAGTGGGTTTTAACGGATAGCTATTTCTCGAAAACTAAGTAGATAGCCTACAAGATATAGAAATTAATCTAACATTCTGCATTGGAAGTGCTAATTGTCGATAAGAAATCTAGAGTTGTCTCCTAAAATGTGATACTAAAAAAAAAGTTTTTAGCAAATTTATATGCTATTCTGTTCAGGTTGTTGTAATTTTTTTCTACCGACAACAAGCTAGATAAGCATACAATAACGAAAACTTTAAAGATGAACAATTACGTGTTGTTGGAATCTTGCGTCAAGAAAAATTAGTATCTCAAAATGGCCCCTAAAACGACATTTTTCTCTTGCATTTTTTATGTGATGCGGGCAGGACTGTTCGCTGCGTCGAACGCCCCGCCCCTAAGCTCAAAAGTATATTGAAATTGTCACTCTCAATAACTACTCAAATATAAACTTACAGATATATACTTACAATATATTAAATACAAATTAACCACTTCTTATGATTATGCATGCTAATGTGAACTAATTATGAGTTCTCGTAGAAATTTAGGAGCCAAAAATATTATATTTTCTTATATGATTTTTTTTTTATTGACACATATTTAATATTATCTTATATTTCTCACGATTAATACTATCTATACGATAGATTACTCACAAAGAAAACTATATAATTTTAAATCAATTCGTGTGAAGCAACTAAATGCGTATGAGAGATTATAATTTATATTCGTAAATGAAATGAAAAAATATGAGTATAGAATATACAATAATAAAAGATTTTTTTATTTTATTAGGAGCTGTGCTTTGATTTTATATCTTTTTCCTCATATTAAACTACTATTATTATTAATGGGATAATAGTAAAACTCATATTAACCCAATTCTGGAAAGCTGGAGAATCAACGTAAAAGATAAGTGTTATCAACAAAAAAATGCGTGAGTAATAAAAATTAAACCTTTTTTGCGAATTTTTTTTTTGATTCAATTTTTTATTTTTGTATGTCTCATCCTAGTTGCACAACTTTGAGCATACCTATAATATCAGCGTAAAGTAAAAATTGATCTAAATAAATGGCTCTCATAAAAAATTTTATTTGAATTTTTATGGGTAATATATATATATATAGGTATTATATATTATTTTTCTCCTCAAAATACTACTAGATATAGCTTACTAGAAATAAATCATAATAAATACATTCGTAGGATATACAGTCTAAAAATATTATATGTTATCTAAAAATAATGGTGACAAATAATAAATTTTTTGATTTTATTTATGTGAGTATATTTATTTTTTTACAATAAAACTACACGATAAAACATATAAAACTTATAAAACATTATATCGTGAATATATTCCAAGTGATCCAGAAAAATAGGACAAATAGTGTTATATAAAAAAGAAATAGAGTTAAAATATTAATGCATTTTATTCCTATATTGGGGATACATTATTTTTTTTCCGAAAACTACGGATATAGCTAACAAAAAACTTATATAACATTCTGTTGTATTTCAGACCTTTAACGGAAGACAAGAAAGTGGTTTTCCTATAATTGCAATATGCATGAAAATTTTTTTGATTAAAAAGGAGTTATTTTTATTTTGTTTTCCTCTCGTAAATACTACGAATAGTCTCAAGTAAAACTCATTATCATGCAACATTTATCGAGCGTAATCAGTGCGACGTATATAGAGAACATTTGATCTGACACAATGTTCGTAAGTATAAGACCTCAGATTTTTTGGAATTTGCTCGGTTATTATAATTTATTTTATTTCTCGAAAACTCTGATAGCTAGCAAGGGAAAATAGTTCGCCACCACTAGATGTAATATTAAAACATAATTATCTATACAGCTGAATTCTCACAAAAATAGCGATTATTTTATATTCTTATGGCGCGCCACACTTGTCCTTCAGAGGAAATCACTACTGCCGGCAGTAACGATCTGCCAGTGGGAGAGATTTTTATGTTTTTCCAGCAATAGTTATGATCACGTTGCAATCCCCGTAACTCGACTGATGGTGCACGAATTTAGTTAGTTGCTCCTATATGGCTAATGTCGTAGTTTTCGAGATTTTTTTGCTACTAAGTACTCCTGAGATTATATTGGTATCACGTATGTTTTGTGTATCGTTATTTGTTTCTCGCGATTTTTTCCTGACCGTTCTGTTCCGGGTATTGGCTCTCTCTGATTGAAACTAAATAGTAAGTCGAAGGTCTAAGTGCAAATTCCGAAAATTAAGTTCGAATCTTAAGAATGTTTTGTATTTTGGAGCACAGGATATTGAATATTATTTGTATGGTTCTCGCTTCACTGTGAATAGTTTTTGTGATACTTACCTCACTTTTAGTCTCCATCTGACCTTTATTATAATAGTCGTGTTTCACGTTGCTAACGTCCACTAATATGGAAGTATAAAAGAGTGAAGTGTATACCGTTAAAAAAGGGTTGCCATCAGAAATACTTCGATCTGAGTGCTAGGGCTTTTCCGCTTCGAAAAACCATTGCTCATCTATGTAATACAGTTTCCGTCTTCCGGAGAAGAATTTATTAAAATATCACATAGCAAAAGGCGTAGCGAATGCTTCTAACAATAGAAACGCTTTCAAAAATCTCCCTTCTTGATGGATCTAACTCGAGCCAACTTCAACATCGAATTAATAGGATATAGTGAAGCGTATTCTAGCACCTTTCGATGGGTATTGTCTATAATACACTAGACCGTCTCTAGAATTCCTCTTAAGTCACTTTAGACCTTCGATTCTAACACTTTATAGTATTTTCGAGCTTATTGAATTAGACCTGGTCCTTAACACTTAGACCTATCGACTTAACACTTAGACCCTCGACTTAACAGACTTAGACCTTCGACTTAACACGCTAATCCTCTATGACGATCTTAACACTTAGACCTTACTGTGGTATTGGCCAATACACATTAACTTCCATTCTGATCTGGCACACTCGTTACACACTTAGTGTATACCTAACAATCGAAGCTTAAGGCATTTAGGGACCTTCTTTCTGCGAAACACGATAGTAGACCTTACGACGACCTTAACACTTTTACCTTCATGGTACTTTAACGCTGAAATTCCTGCTGACATTATGTTTATATAAAGTTACTGTGGCTATCATTAGTTGTCGAGATTTATTTTATCTTGCAACATGCATACACCCTATCCAAAGATATTGGAATATAATGAGAAATATATGTAAGTAGAGTTCACGTTTGTATATCGTCACTGAATTGACTCACGATATACGTTCCTATGTATTGTTGAGAAACTTCAATTAGCAGTAAGTAGGACAGTCTAAGTGACTATAAAATTCTCGATAATTGTTATGATCTTGCAGATCACTTACAAAATTATTTTATGTGGCTAGTAGAGAGGAGGCAGTAACTATCACTGTATAATACATACTGCGTGATTTGTATATAGATATTGTCAAACGCGTTACAGAAATACTCCTCATTTAGAAACAATATATCATTTATCTCCAAGTGTCCCGTGCACGAATCTACTAACTATATTGGTGTTAGAAAAGAGTAGATCAGTACGAAGAAAAGCATATAAACAGTTACCCTGTATAAAAGTGTTGCCGATCAAGTCTTAGAAACGATATTCTAGAAAGAATTTCCACTATTACAGAAAACGTCCACGGAAATAATTTAATTTTTTATATTTTTATATCATTCAGTAGAGTAGTGGTTTACGTTGCTCCCACGCAACTTGCCAGACGGGAATGCTCAGACAAATATTCATCAAGAGTAACTTCTAAACAATTCATAAAAGTCAAAAGCAGCCCAACATTTGAAAACCCACTTTGTAAGAAAACCACAAAGCACATCTCCTCTCTCTCTCTTGTTCATCAATGCTCTTCTTCCCAACTCCTCGTACTACTACGTTTACTCGGTCTTCTCTCCTACTCGGATCTAACTTGCATCCCTATATACGTCTCCCTCACTCTATCATCTCGTTCTCCTCTCCATACGTGTCTGTCACAACATCTCTCCTTCCTCTCATAAGTGCCATCCAACGCGAGCACAAAACAAACTATCACTCACACACACAACACCCACGACAATCAATTCATTTACACCTGTTCAAATTTTTTTCATATGTATTACAGTATCAGTATATAAAGTGGCTAACAATCTAATTAGGATCACACTATGTGGCGTAGGATTGTACAGTGCACTATACAAGTACAACAGAGAATGTAATAATATGAGCGAGTCGTCTACATAAAATAATGTTTTACAATAAGAGAGGTGGACTATATTAACACGCTAGGCAAATCTCTCTCTGTGAAAAAATCAATAGCGATAATGTCTTGATCGATATATGTTGAAAAACTGATTATTTTCTAATATAAAATCGTGGGGAAAATTAACATCCAAACGTAAATAGTAATAATATAGAATAGCCTTAAAATTATGTTAAAAATATAAAAAAAAAAATTTTAGGATAAAATAAATGATTATTTGTATTTTGTATATTTGATATTTTAATACAGACTTTCTTCTCATACGGAAAATTTTCTCTTTAGAGGTAAAAAACTAATATAATTCCACTCGATAGGAATAGAAATGTTAAGTTCATACCAATAAATGCTTGGAATTCTTAATATAACTAATATAGAGCAAGCCGAAAAAAAAAAATATGAAAATATTTCTTGTTACATTAAGAGTATACTTTAGTAATAGTACCTCTCCTAATTTATTCTAAGTTCATTTGAACAATCAAAGAAAACTAATACTAATACATATCGCTTTGTCGCATATTCATGTGCGGACAATAATAATAGTCATTTCTAAAGAATAATGAGCAAGAACTGAAAGATGTGATTTTTTAGATTTTTTGGGGAGCTAGATAGTTGTAATTTTTGTATTCATCGAGAAAGGAGGACTAGGAATGAGACTACAGAGGAAAAGACTAGAATAACATTCGTGGAATCAGCGTAAGGAAAATTGTTATAGTATCTAGAGAAAAGAGATAGTAGAAAAAGAATTATTTTGATTTTTTGGGGCTATTTTATTTTTTTTCTCAAAAAACTACGATAGCTACAAGAAAACAATAACATTCGTGGAAAGATGAGAAGTAAGAAAATGATGATCAAAGAGAAAAATGAGGAGAAGGAAAAATATTTTGAAGATAGTGTAGATTTTAGATAGATATATGTATTGAGTATGATGATTCTGACGAAAACTACGATAGCTACAAAAAACTAATAACATTCGTGGAATCAGCAGTAAGGAGAGAAATTGGTATGAGACAGAGCATGAAAAGCTCTCACATAACCAAAGAGTCATTAATGTTATTCTGACCCTTATATAAAGTGAGAGACGTGTATTTTGGTTACATTATATCATCCTCTAAAAATTCATATAAATTAGAAAATAAAGAGACCTTCGTAACTCAGAAAAGATAAATATACACCTAAATAAATGTTACTTAATATATTTAAAAAGTGTGAAAAATTAAGTTAATTTGCAAAATAGAAAAAGAGTATTATATAATAATAATAACGTACAACAATAGGAGTTTTTTTGGTCAAATGATTTTTATATAGACATCACGAGTAAAAAGCATCTTATTGATTTTTTACTCTCGTAAAATACTAACGATAAGCGTACAAAGAAAACTGATAACATTCGTGGATCAGCGTAAGAATAATGTAATATGAATTTAATGGCAAAAAAAATTATTTTTTTTTTTTTTGGTCACTTCTGATGATGATTGATTAAGTAAACACAATTACAAATATGTAATAGAAAACTAATAACATTCTTAGAATCATTCGTTAAATCAGCGTAAGAAAATTGTTTTCTAAAATGAGTAATAAAAAAATTTTTATTTATAATTTTTTTGTGATATAGATATATTTATTTTTTTTATCTCGCCGTTAAAAATTATTTAGTTTAATTTTGATATATAACTTAAATTAAAATTATTACGTGAATAATGATATAAGAAAACTTTCCTTTAACTATATAAAATGCAAAAAAATCTATTTTTGATTTTTTGTATAGGTTATATTTTATTATTTATTTATTTTTCACTCAAATGACAGACTTTTATAGCTACAATGATGAAAACTGAAGTTATAACTATTTCAGTATTTGCAGAGAAGTCAGCGCCGTACGATAGTCAATGTCTGCAAACTAATTATATGGAAAAAATGCTATGATAAAATATTTGATTTTAATTATGTGAGAAATAAGACTCCTCTTTTTATATTTATTACATGCGCATAAACTACTGAGAATATCAGAGGCAGATTATGTTTTTCCATTTTTAAAACCATTTTCTTACGCTTATGAGTTACCAAAAAGTTATAGTTATTTATTTATTATAGATAGCATCCTATTTTTCGATGAAAAGTAAATAAAAATAAATAACCCAAAATATATAAAAAATCATATAAATAATAATTTATATATTTTCTACACTTTTTAGAAACAAATTATCTATATACGCTGATATACCAGGAGAATTGATTTATATTTAGTATTATTACTAAATGTAGTATCATATTAATATCCTAGTATCAGCGCTTGTCATCTAGCCCAGGTTCACTCAGGTGTAGTACCGTAGACCTTTGTTCCGCTGTTATTATACAACTCCACTGCCGCAACCACGTTTCCATTTCATGTATTGTGGTCTATGGTTCTTCTCACCGTACCGCTAACAGCACTAGTTACAGCTCCATCTCTTCCTTGTAAGCGGTGCGACCGCTGTGCACAGCGAAACGAGCATTGAAATCGTGTTCCATACCGCAGAACATCATACTACTCACCGGACCTCATAGCTATTTTTTCTTCATTGATTTCTTTCTTGAGGCCTACAACGATTCTCGAATTCATAATAAATAAATTCTATTTGAATACTTTCTTAGATAAAAATAAAAAACTCTTATGATCAGGGCATGAGCAGGAGGTCTAAGGGTTACAGCCCGAACCCTACCGACGCTAATTTCTTGAACATGAAAAAAAAATAATTTTCATAAGTTGAATAAAAGCAACTGGAACTGTATATGAGTCAAAATAACTGAGTAAAAACTAGAATCGGTACTCTTTTCGAGTACCCCTCAGAAAACATATCTCACCCCTCAGAGAAAATATCCCACCCCTTTGGAAAAATATCCCACTCCTCAGAAGAAATATCCCACCCATCCCAAAGAAATAATCGTACGTACGCTTGTGCTTGAGAGATCACCAATTAGAACTTAATCAATTAGAGTCATTAACAAAATAAAACAATTAGATACGTATTTTAGAAAATTAATAAGATTAGAAAATAAAATTCGGATTTTAATCTTCAATATATTATTAATTTAATAATAATATATTTATATAATATCTATATACAAATATATATAATATATATATATTAATTATAATTATATTATATATTATATATAATTATATATATATATATATATATATATTATAGTTCATGTACAGAAACTATATTTTATTTATAATTTTTTATTTAAATAAAAATATTTTCTTAGGTATGTAATGTGTGTTCTTAAAATTCATAATGTTTACCAATAGAAGTTGACCTTAAAGGGTTGAATACTAATTAAAAAAAATTAAAATAAAATGCATATACTAGCGATATATTAATTAATAATATAACAGTTATAAAATCTAAATAAAAGTGTATTATTATAATAGATATACATAACAACCTCACGAGGGCAGTCCGTTTTCAAGGGGGAGACCAAATAAAACTTAGGAAAGTAAAAACACCACACATTAACCATACGTAAACGCAATGCCCTTACATAGGTGGGGTATCAGGTAAATAAATTTGAGCCATTAAAGAGAGTAAATTTGATAATTCTTTTTGCATTAAATAAAAGTAGATATAGTAAATAGTAATAGAAGTAGTGCTAGTACTGTAGTCGTTAGTAGTAGTGCCCATCAACAGCCTAGTACCTTGATGATTATTACTACTCAATGCTCACAAATATAATATTACATGTTATAGATGTAATCTAATAGGCACCTTCTTTGAGTGCTAACTGAAGGGTTGAACTCACTGGTAATAGGTATAGTATAAGGTGAGTAATACAGAACTCCATCGAGCATCTGAGTGATCTTTAAGCATATATTATA
>JABUQX010132842.1:15000-43188 GCA_015478945.1 Trachelipus rathkii | reverse complement strand
AAATTATTAAATAAAAAATAAGAAAAATAGAAAAGAAATAAGTACATACATAACAATTTTTCTAAAAAAAATAGAAAAAAAAAAATTAAAAATCAAAAAAAAAAATTTATAAGAATAAAAAAAAAAAAATCGAAAGCTAGATCAAAAACCAACTAATAAGCAATTGCAGACTCTACAATTAACGATGATATCAAGAGAACTTTACAAAAAGAAAGAAAGATTTAAAAATCAGGAAAAAAATATTGTTGAATGAAAAAATGTAAAAAAAAAAAGGAATAGAAAAATGATCAAAAAAAATGAAAATACAATAAGACATAAAAATTATTAATTTTCTATAATAACGGTTTAAATTTTGGTGGTAGAATCAAAAGTAAAAAAATATTTAAAGCAAAAAGATCACAAACCTAAGTTATAGGATAAAAGACTATTAAAAATGAAATTACTGCAAAAGAAAAAAAAAAAAAACATAAAATAATAATATAAAACTAAAAAGAAAATAAAATTAAAAACTATACAATATAAAAAATTGCATAATTGTCCACCTGCTGTGTACAATACAATGTGGAAAAAACATGCTGTGGCGAGGAAACCCAAATGACACAAAAAAAACCATTAATTTGCAAATGGAGAAACAGCAGAGAAGTTAAAATAAAAAGGGTAATGAAAAAAGAAAAATAAACAAAAGAAAATAAAATACAACAGAAATAAAATAAATAAAACAGAAAAGATAGAAAAAAAAGAAAAAAATCAAAAATATGAATCGTAAAACACTGACAAAGTCAAATAAAAAATATAAGGCAATAAATAGAAATAAAAAAAGAAAATCGAAGCAAACATAAATGAAAAAAATGAGAAATATTAAATGACATTGTTTAATAAAATTGGGATGATATGAAAAATAGTAAATATCAAATAAACGAAACATTATTGATAAAACAGAACAATTATAGACTAATGGGAAAGGAGAGGCGCAAAAAAGAGAAAAGATTAAGAGTTTTTAGCAAATAAAAACAAATGGAAATATTAAATGTATAAAATACAGAAAAACAACGAAAATACTTTTTAAGTAAATAAAAATGTTAAGAAAATATAAAAAATTACTATAATAAAAAACATAAAACCAAAAAAAAAAAAAAATATATTATAATAAATAAACAAAAAAAAAAAATAACAATATAGATCATAAATTAGAAAATCAAAATCTATTACAAGAACATTTGAAAAGAATAACAAAAATAAATATAATAAAAAAAAAAAAACGGTAAAAAATAAAATTCAGCCAGTAATAATAAACATAAAAATACATAATAAAAAAAAAAAAAAAAAAAATAAAAAAAAAATACATAAAAATAAATTCATAACTTGAAAAATTAAAAAAAAAAAACAAAAATCAATAAAGTAGTGATAAAAATAAATTAAGTATAAATAATTAATTTTAAGAAAGAAAAAATGAATAAACTAATTTATAAATAATTAACTATAAATATACTCTATCGCATTATTGAAAATAATTAAAACATAAAAATGAAAACATTGAAAGGATGGATAATAGTGAAAATGAGAATGAAAGATTTTGGCAAATCTAGAATAAATGACCTCAAGATAAATGTAACAGGGAACAACATCTTTTCTTGCCCTTTTTTCTTTTACAAAATTTTCATAGGTTGATTCCAATCCCCCTTACTTGCACCCCCTAAAATCCCCCTGCCCCCCTTGCATTCTTGCATCACTGCCCCCGTTTTTCCCCCCCCCCCCCCTTGTTTTAACCTTTTTACTTCTACCCTTCCTTTTTTTGAAAATGTATTCCCCCCCTCCCCCGTTTAATTCAAAAATTTTTGAATTAAAATTTCATCCCCCCCCCCCCCCCTTCTTTTTTCCTGTCTTGCAAATTCTTATATTTATTCCTTTTTTCTCCCTTTATATTTCTCACAAATAAAAAAAAATAAATAAAAAAAATTTAAATTTGGTTTCTTCAAAAATAAAAAAAAAAATCTGACCCTCTTTCTTTTTCACAAAAAAATAAAACTCAAAAACAATTACAATTGTTTTTTTGTTGGCCCCCCTTTTTTAACCCCCTCCCTTTCTCGAAAAAAAATGTTTTAAATTTTTAAATTAGGTAAAAAAAGATCACCAAAAATGCCTATATAATTTTTAATAAGATTTCTTTCCCCTTTTGTTTTGTTTTCAATTTTGTTTTTTTCATGTTCCAAATTTAAATCAAATTTTTTAAAAAACTCCCCCCCCCCCCTTTTTCTTTTCTTTTTTCTTTTCCTTGTTTTTTTGTTCTATGCCACCTTTTTTCTTTTGCAAGTCAATGACCCTCAAACTGTGTTTTCGTACACCCTTTTTTTTTTTTCCTTTCCCTTGGTTTTTTTTCTTCCTTTTCAAAAAAAACAAAATCCTTTTTCAAAAATTCATTTTATTAATCTTTTTTATCAATAAAAAAAATAATAACTCCCCTTCCCCCCCCCCCCCTTTCAAACCCCCTTCTCCTTTTTTCCTTTTTTTTTTAATCCTCTTTTTTTCTCCAAACATACATTTGAAGGAAGTTTTCAAACCTTAATCAATTATTCAAAAAATTCCCATTTTTTATTGCAGGATTTTTTTTTGTTTGAATCCTCATTTCAAAACTAGGTCTCAGATCCAACATTTTCAGAATTTTCTTTTCTTTTTTTTTTACCCTTCTTTCACCATTTTTCTTTTCTAATTCTTCCCATTTCTTTTTCTGTTATGGTATTCTCTTTATTTTTTTTTTTGTGGCTTCCAAAACAAATTAAGCTAGTTAAATTCCTTTTGAACCTTTTTTTTGGTCGGTTCAAAAACTGCAAAAAACATTTTTTTAATTATTAATATTCCCTCATTTTTCCCCACCCTGTTTTGTTCTTTTTACTCCCTTTTTCATTATCCATCATTTTTTTTTTTTTTTTTCTTTTTTTTTTTTTTTTTCCTTTTTAGGTCTTTATTTTCTTTTCTCCTCCCCTCACAAATTTTTGTTTTTTTTCTTTTTCACAAAATTTTTTTCTCTCCTTTGATCCGGCCCAAACAAAAATTTTTGTTTTTACCCCCCTCCACCTTTCCCCCCCGACCCCCCTTTTTTTCCTTTTTTTTTTTTTTTTTCGAAAAAATATCATTTTTTCCCCTTTTTTCGGGTTTTTGTGGCATTTTTTTTTTTTGTTTTTCATGACTGGCACCCTTCACTTTTCATTCATTCTCTTCTCAATACTTTTGAAATAAAATACAAATCGGTGCTTTAATCAATGAAATTAAATAAAAATAAAAAAAATAAAATGATAAATAAAAAAAGTAAGATAAAACAAATGTGCTATTCTGTTTACCACTTTACCACAAAATGAAAAATCAGATAGAGAGATGACGCATTTTTATTTTTTTGCAAATATTAATAAGAAAGATTTTAATGAGATTCGCTAAAGACTAACAATATTCCTGACAAAACCTTTTAACCTTCACCCCCCCCCTTTTTTCCCCCCCGGGCAATTGTAGGCCCATTTTGCAATTTTCAAAAAGAAATATTTTTTTTTGTGGTTTTTTCCCCCTTTTTTATTCGTGAATTATTACCCTTTCCCCCCTTTTCCCCTCAACCCTTTTTTTCCCCCCTCTCCTTTCAGGTGTTTC
This sequence comes from Trachelipus rathkii, assembly GCA_015478945.1. Classification (NCBI taxonomy): domain Eukaryota; kingdom Metazoa; phylum Arthropoda; class Malacostraca; order Isopoda; family Trachelipodidae; genus Trachelipus; species Trachelipus rathkii. The sequence continues at coordinate 39,555 of JABUQX010132842.1, read as the reverse complement.
TCTCAATCACTTAAAGAAATTTTAACACCCTTTTTTCCTTTTGTGGTTTTTTAAAAAGCCACATGAAAACTAAAAGTTTCCCCCCCTTCCCCTTTCCCCCTCTTTTTTTCCAAATTTAAAAAAATAAAATAATAATTTCTTTTTCTTTTTCACAAAATTTTTTACAACTATTTCCAATTTACTCGAAAGAAAAGAAAAAACAGAATTTTAAGTATTTTTGAGATCTGTGTGGCTTCGAAAAAAAAAAAAACTGTTAATTCTGAACTGAGATATCAACAATCACTTTATTTGCAATCAAACAAAAAAATATAAAAAACCTTTTTTTTTCCTCTTTTCCTTGTTTCTCTTTTTATCGCCTCAAAAATTAAATTCAAAAACCGCTTTTTCCCGCCCGTTTTTTTCCCCTTTGCACAGTTTTCAACAAACTACAACATTTTTAATAAAAACAAAATTTTTTTTTTTCTTTCATTTTTTCTTAATTTCAAAATTAAATAAAAAACTTTTTTTTTTTTTTCCATTTTCCTTCAAATTTTTTTTTATTTTTTTTTTTTGTGCAAATTAAAAAAAAAAAAAAAAAGTGCCCCCCTTTTTCCCTTTTTTTTCCCCTTTTTTGTTTCAAAAAAAAACAAAACCCTCCCCCTTTTTTTTTTGTTTTTTTTTTTCTTTGTTTCCCCCTTGCTTCCAAACCCCCCCGTTCCCAAATCTATTTTTTCAACCCCCCCCCCCCCTTTTGCCCTGATTCTTCCCTTTTCCCCCCTTTGTCAAAAAACAAATTTATCAAATTTTAAAAAATAATAAATCCTTGCCTCACAAGAAATTTTTCTTTTTAAGATTTTTTATAATGAAAAGAAAACCTCATTTGTGCTTATTCCTAATACATTCACCCTCAAAAAATTTTTGGTTTTTTTTTTTTTTTTTCCGTTTTTTTTAAAAAAAACTTTTTGTTTTCTTGTTTTTTATATTACCATTTTTTTTTTTTTTTTTTTTTTTCAAATAAAATAATCCCCCCCCTCCCCTTAAATTTTTTTTACCCCCCCAAAAAATTTGAAATAATCTTGTTGACAAAAAAAATTTACTTTGAAAAAAAGGTGTGTGGAAAAACAAAAACAAAAATAAACCCCCTGTTTCCCTCCCCCCCCCTTTTTGGCCCCCTTCTTTTTTTTCCCTTTCCCCCCTTTCTTCCTTTTTTCTCTTTTTCATAATTTCCTTTTTCGTTTTCATTTTTATGTGTGTTTTGTTGTGTATATTTTTCCTGGTAATTTGGCAAAAAAACATTTCCAAAATCTTAAGTTTCAAGTTTGTTTTTTTCCCTCAGCATTAACATCAAAAGAAAAATTAAATTTTTAAATAGATTTTAAACAAATTTTTATAAAAAAAATTACCCTCCCTTTTTTTAAATTCTCCCCACCCCCCCCCTCCCCCCCCCCCTTCCTTATTTCCCCCCTCAAAAAATTTTTTTTTAAATAAATAAATAAATATTTTTTTTTTTTTCTCTTTTCTTTTTTTTTTTTTTTTTTTTTCGTAAACTCGTCAATTATTTGATTTACGGCTTAAAAGCAATCCAACTTGTTCGAAACTTATTTAGAAAAAAAACAAAAAAAAAACCACAAATAAAAATCCCAAAACCTAACGGTATTTTCAGTATTTGTAAAAAAATTCATGGCTTCCTATTCTGTTCTTCTGCTATAAAATTAATTGGAAATATTTTTTTTTTCCTTTTTTTTTTCAACAAATGATTTTCTGTACTACAATCTAAAACAAAAAAATTTATTCTTATTTAGCAAGAAATCGTGCCCTTTGTTTTCTTCTTTCCTCCTTTCAATTTTAAAAATAATATATTTTTGAAGCAAAACAAGAAAAGCTACTTGCCCCCCTTTTTCCCCTTTCGGTTCAAAACGTTTGTGCATTCCTAAAATTTTCCTTGTATTTTTTTTTTATTCCCCCCTTTAACCCCTTCCCCCGTTTGAAAATTGCTTCTTGTGCATTGCGTTAATAACATGTTTTAAACGTTGAGTAAAAAAAAAAATTTAAAAATCAGATTCAAACATAAAAAAAAATTTTTTTTTTTTACACATTTTTTTTTATTTCTTAAAAATCTTTTTTCATTCATTTTCCTCTTGGTTCAAGAACATACTTTTAATTCTTTTTTTCATTTTAACCACAAATCAAAAAGATTTCACAAATTATGTTTTTAAACAAAAAATAAATTAAAACTTTTTCTTTTTCATAAAAACCCCCCCCTTTCTTTTTTTTCCCTAAATTTTTTTTTTTTTTTTTTTTTTGTCCCCCCTTTTTTTTTTTTTTCTTTTTTTTCAAAACATTTCTTTTTCATTTTTTTAAAAATTTTGAGAAAGATTTTTTTTTCCTCCCTTAAATTTTTTTCCCCCTCTCCCTTTTTTTCCCCCCTTTTTTATTTCAATCACCCTTTTTTTATTTTTTTTCCCCCTCAAAAAAAATGTAAAAATTTTTTCCCCCAATAAAGTTTTCCAAAAAATATTTTTGGAAATTTAAAAAAGTGCTTTATAATAAATTTTTTTTTTGTTTAAAAATAAAAAAAAAAAAATTTTTTTTTTGACTTTTCTTTTTGAATTTTTTTGTTGAGTTTTTGAGAAAAATGTAATCAAAACAAATTTTCAAACAGTAAAAAAAAAACAATATCATTTCATCAAAATTTTTTTTTTGTTTTAAAAAAAAACAAAAATATTTTTGACAAAACCTTTTACAATATACTTTTTTTATTTCAAAATTCAAAAAAAAATTTTTTTTTTTTGTTTTCCCACCCCTTTTTCCCTTTTTTTTTTTTCCTATCCTTTTTTTTCCTTTTCAAAAAGATCATTTTTTTTTTTTTATAAAAAAACTAGTTCATACCAAACCAATCAAATAAAAAAAAACAAAAAAAAAAAAAAAAAGGAATGAAAATAAAATTGTTCGAAAAAAAAAATACCTTCGTTGAAAAAAAAAAACAAAAAAACACAAAAAAAGAAAAATCAAAACACCAAAACAAAACCAAAAAAATCAAAATTCAATAAAAAAAGAAAAAATCAAAATCGAAAACCCAAGTATAAAACAATTTAAAAAATTTAAAAAAAAATTCTTTAAAAAAAAATAAAGAAAAAAACATCTAAAAAGAAAATAAAAAAAGAAATAAAAATTTCTTGGTTTTTATAAAATAAAAAAATAAAAAAAATAAAAAATAAAATTGTTAAATAACAATATAACCTAAGTTTTTCTAATTTAATAAGAAAAAAATTTGTTCAGTTGAAAAAACAAAAACAAAACCAGAATAGAATAGAACTCTTAGAAACAAAAAAAAACCATAAATTATTTAGGAAATTTTGGAAACATAAACGGTAAAAACAAAAAATGAAAAAAAAAAACAAAACACTCCAATTGGGTCTGAAAAAAAAATTTTGCGGGTTAGTGTTAAACAGAAAATTCGTTACATCTTCGCGTGAAACAAAAACCCTTTGTTTTTTTTTTTTTCAAAAAAAAGTTTTATTGGCTTTTTTGGGCAGGTTCTCGAATAAAATTTTTTTTTTTTTTTTCTTCAAAAGATTTTTTTAAAAAAAAATTTTAAAAAAATTATTTAAGTTTAAATTAATTAACCCCCCCTTTTTTTTCATACGTTTTTCCTTTTTTTCTCCATGTTTTTTCTTTAAAAGAAAGATAAAAAATTAAATAAATAACATTCCCCGTACTACTTTTTTTCTCATAATCTGGATCAAAAATGAACTTTCAGTCCTAAAAAACTTTCATCCCTTTTTCTTTTTTCAAAAAAATTAATTCCCATTTTCCCAGCCAAACACCCAACCCCCCCCCCCCCCATTCTCACCCCTTCCCTCACATTTTCAAAAAAACAACTTTTTTCAATTTTTTACAACCCACTCGCCCCTTCCCCCCCCCCCCCTCAAAAAAATTAAAAAATTTTCAAAGAAAACAAAAAAAATTAAAAAACCTTTTTTTTTCAAATGACGCATTTATCAATTTATGCGTTCATTTTTCTCTCAAGAAAATTTTTCATAAAAAATAACTCCTTTGCAAATTTTTTTTCTTTTAAAAAATCTTTTTTTTTTTTTTCCCCAACCTTTTTCCCCCTTTTTTTTTCCATTCATCTTCCCCCTCTTTTTTTTTCAAAACTCCCCTTCCTCCCCTTGTTTTCATTAACTTTTTGTTTCGCCCCCTTTTTCCTTCATAAAAATGTGTTTATATTTATGGACAAAACCTCTCCCTTTCAAAAAAAAAAAAACATTTGGTCAGCTATGGTGTTGTAAGAAGTGGTTGTAGTGGCAGCTGAAAAAAGTAGTAAGTGGTGGTGTACAGGAAGTTGTGTTGAATGTTCGGTTTGTGGGGTATGAGTATTTTTTCTTTTTTTTCTTCCTCGTTTCGGTTTAACCTTCATTTTTTTTTTTTTCAAGATAAAGCTGCCCTTTTTTTCTTTTTTTTTTCTAAAATTTTTTCTTTTCAATTTGTTCAACAAAAAATTCAAACCATTTTCAAAAAAAAAGTTTTCCCTTTATCATCTGCTCAAAAAATGTTTTAAATTTTTTTTCAACGATATAAAAAAAAAAATTACAACAACTTAAAATTTCAAAACATAACTTTTTTTTTCAAAAAACTTTGGTCATTTAATTTTTTCCCCCTTTTTGTTCCCTTTTTTTTTTTCCCCCCTTTTTTTTTTCCAAAAAAAAAAAATTTTTAGAAATTAACATAAAAAATTTTAAATTTTCCCCCTTTTTTTTCTTCCCCTTTCTTCTTTTTTTTTAACTTTCATTTCTTTTATTTAAAATTATTTCTTCAAAAATTTTTATAAAAACAAATTTTAAAAATTCGAACCCTTTTCCCCCCCCCCCCCTTCTTTTTTTTTGATTAAAAAAACACATAAAATTAGGAAAAAATAAGAAAATAATTGTTTACATTTTCATTTGAAAAATAAAACAAAAAAAACAAAACCGCAAAACAACACAAAAAAAAAACAACATGGCAAAAAAAATTGACAACCCCTTCTTTCAAAGAGTTGGTTCAAAAAACAATAATTTTTACGTAAAAAAAAAATTCACTCTCCTCCTCCCCCTTTCCCTGATCCTCCCTGCTTTCAAAATAAAATTTAAACTTTGTTATTTTTCACAGCTATTAATTTCCCCTTTTTCAAAAAAATCATTTAAAATTAATATTAAAAAACAGCTTCCTCAAAAAAATCAAAAATTTTTTCGATTATGAAAAAAAAAAATTGGGAAGTTAAAAATTTAAACGTTTTCAAAATTTTGCCTTTTATTTTTCCATTGTTTTTTTTTTCCCCCCCCCTTTTTTTTTTTATGTTTCCCCCCCCCTTTTTCCCTCAATTATTTCCCTTCCCCCTTTTTTTTTTTTTTTTAAAAAAACCCCCCCTGTTGGTTCAAAACCTTGCAGATTTTGTAATTGTAATGTTTTTATTCTTTTTATGCTAAAATTTTTTGTTAAACGTTTTTTTTTTGTTTTTTTTTGTGGGTATTATTTTTGTGTACAACAAAATTTTTTTTTCTATAAAATTTCAAAAAACAAAAAAAAAAATTCCCCTTTTTTTTTTTCCCCTTTTTTTTTTTCCCTCCCCTTTTTCCTGCCCCCCTTTTCAAAATAAACGATCTGTTTAATTTGAGCTAATGTTACTTTATTTTTTTTTCAACTTCAACAAATTTTAAAAATTTCTTTCATTTTTTCTTTTTTTTATCTTTTTTCCGTTTTACCCCCCCTTTTTTTTCTCTTTTTTCTCTTTTTTTGTTTCACCCTTTTTTCAGAAAAAAAAAACCTCTAAAAAAAAAGAAATTTCATTTTTTTTCCCCTTTTTTATTTTTTCTTCCCTTTCCTTCTGTGCCCTCCCCCTTCCCCCCCCTTTCTTTCACAAAAAACAATAAGATGATATAATGGTTTTTCAATATAATTTTTTTTTTCCCCTCCCCCCCCCTTTCCTTTGTTTCCTTTCCTTTTTTTTTTCAACCAAAACTAAGGCGTTTTTCACTGGTTCCCCTGTTCCCCTTTCCGATTCGTTTTTCCTTTTTTTTATTTTTCCTCTTCAGAAAAAAACTCAGCCTAAAAAAAACTTCCCTTTTTTTTTTCTGGTTCCCTTTCAAATAGATTAACTGTTTCCTCTTTCCTTCACTTTTTTTTTTTCCCCCCCCCCTCCCCCCCCTTCCCCCCCCCCTTTTTTCCCCATTTTTCTAAAAATAAAAATTTTTCTTTAACCGTCCCTTCAAAAACCTTTTTTTCGAATTTTTCCGTTTTTTCTTCCTCCCCCTTTTTTTCAAAAAATATAAATAAAAAAAAAGACAATGCACAGTTTATAATTCCTCTTTGCCCTGTTTTTTTTCCAAAAATATTAATTCAAAATAAGATTTTCCCCCCCCCCTTTTCAAAAAAAAACATTTTTTTTTTTTGTATGAAACTTCCTTTTCTACCCTTTCAAAAAAAATTTTTTTCTCAAAAATTTTTTTTTTTTAAAATGCCCTTTTTTATTTTCCCCCCTTTTTTTCCATTATTCAAACACAATTTAACCCTTTTGGTTTCTACTGTCAATACAAAAATACACTTTCATACCTACAGTATAGAGAAATTTTTCAAAAAAAAATGCCCCCTTTTCCTTTCCCCCTTCCCTTTTGTTTTTTTTTTTCCCTTTTTTTTTTTTTTTTTTTTTTTTTTTTTTCTATTTTTTTTTCCCCTATTCTCTATTCCATATTCGCTTTTTTTTTCATAAAAAAAAAAAATTTTATCATCCCCTCCCCAAATAAATAAGTTTATCGCCCAACAACTTTCCCCGCCCCTTCCGTTCATAAATAAAAAATCGGTTTTTTTTTAAAAACCCTTTTTTTTTGTGGTTTTTTTCTCTTACCCACCGCCCCCTCCCAAGTTTTTTTTGTTCCCCCTTTTTTTTTTAAATATTTTCTCTGTTTCCCTTCCCCCCCCCCTCCCCCCCCCCCTTCCCCTTCTCTTTTTTTTTTTTTTTTTTCTTTTTTTCTGTTACTTAACTTTCCTTTTAATAGCTCAAATATAACAAGTGTTTTTTTTTTTCCCTTTGCCTTTTTTCCCCCCCCCTTTTTTTGTTCTTTTTTTTTTCCCTTGGTATTCTCTCTCTCATATTTTTTCAAATGTCATTAAAATTTTTTTTTTTCTAAAAAAATAAATTGGGTTTTTTTTTTTCCAACGGCTCTAGCCCCCTAAAAAAAACAACAAAAAAAACAAAAAATGTTGAAATGATGTTAATACAGTCATAGAAATTCGATGGTAAAAAATAATAAAAATAAAATGGCAAAGCCATCTTCAAAATAAATATAAAAACCGGGGCAAGGCTTTAACTCTCCGCTTTTACTGCTATTAACTCATAAAACGAATTAAGCATTACCTTAAGCAGTAAAATCAGCTAAATCAATAGAAAGTGTTACCATAAGGGATAAGTAATGCTTTGTTTTACTGCTTTACTGCTTATAACTAATCATCTACATTTATACTTTCTGCTTTACTGTTAACTTTCTGCTTTACTGCTTTGCTTTTCTGCTTACTGCTTTACTACTCAACATCCTTACTAGCCACTGCCTTCTACTGTATAATTCCTCTGGATTTTTATATCTTGTGTCAATATTTATTGCCTCTATTGTTTGTTAATGTTCTCTCAAAATGTAAAAATAAAATACACCACAGAGTTTCTGTTATATAAACATTGATATTATTAATAAAATTGTAGCGAAATATTTATTGAAAAACCTTATAGTGTGAATAATTTAATAACGAGTTTGAAAGGGATTGAAATCGACGTATATATTATTTTTTTAGAAGTTCGCTGAAAAAGATATATAATGCTCAAGACTATAAAATCAATTGACATACAAAAATTTTAGCATCAATTATATTTACAAGTTATAAAAAAAATACATCTATATTTAAAAACATATTAATACAAATAATTACAAAATAAACCACATAAATTTGAATAATATAGCGGTTTGTCTCGAACAGAAGTAAGCCACGCATAGTTTTTACACAGACGTTACATTATTACATTTTTAAAATTAAATAATGTAAAATTATATGATTAATTCAATATAAATTTTTAAAGTTCAAAGAATCGAATTATGTGAACAGTTCTATCGGTATATTAGTTTGCCTATTAAACGAATCCAATGTTGTTGAGGTGAAGGGCAAGAGGCAAAATATATTGAAATATTGAAGCATGGTATCCTTCTCCAACTTTATAGAGTTTATTTCGTTAATAGCCAACACACCCTTAAAAAGCGAGGTTCATTTTTTAGAGCACGATTTTATTCCTTACTTCAATTCATCTTTAGATAGTCAAAAGTACGATTGCGTACCTACTGGTCAATTCAAATGAATATAGAGGATGCTCAAGAAAAGACCACTACAGTGATGGAATCAAAAATAGTAGAAAATTTAAAAGAGGATTAAATCTCGTCAAAGAGAGACTTAGTCCATAGGGTACTCCTTTCTCAAAATGTATAATATATGTTATAGCTTTGTGTGCAAGCTGAAGGATAACATGCAGTAGATCTAGGCGTAAAATTTACATAATTCTTTGGCGTATTCTATCAAAGATTTAAGCCCATGTCCACTACATAACATGATTTACCAGAGTAATTGGCTATTCTAAGTCGTAAAGGTCCGAGTACAGAAGTAGATTAGGTCTCCGATGTGAATTAAACATTTCATAATCACGTCCTGAAGGCTAGCCATCACATGTAAAACTGATCCCCAGTCCGAAAGAGTGTGACATTCTATCAGTCGGGTGAAATTTTTATAATTACCGGAAGTAGGCTTCATGTTGCCAAGCAATCCCAAATATTATAACTATTCATGTAGGTAAATTGACCAGTTCTAACAAATAGTTAGGGATATTGCTATACTCGAACTACCCTTGAGTAAATTAAATATCCTGGTTATACATTAACTCGTCATTAATGAAGGTACTTGCAAAATGTAGTATTCAAAAGCGATATTTTCAATTCCCAAAATGACGCTGTCGGTGAAGTGTGCGACCTTTTCTCGACATAGAATAAGCCTCCCAGTTTGAATACAGGTTCTGGACAAACAGCTGTAGCAGCAGGCTCTAATTGTATATAATTTTAAGTGAGAAAATTTAAGTGGAAATGTGGAAAGTCAACTTTCACACTCATGCTGCAGCTCTTTCATGAGGAGAGATATCAAGCATTTAATCTGACCGTAAAATTCATATGAGTATAATTTATGACTTTAGCTGCTTTATTCTATCATGTGCGCTTCAAGGCTTCTGAAACTGAGACTAAAACAATGATTTTGAGATGATAGACGTGTTGCTCGGTGGCCACATGAAATAATTAAACAATGTTCATAGTATAGCTCCTTATAAAGGATATTAGCCGCATGATGCACTGTAGTGAAGTTCCGTTAAGATAGACTTAAACCTGGGTGAAACATGTATACAAAATTAATTCTTTGGATTAATTACAAATAATCATGGTCAATTTATTAATTCGGATACTCTAGTAAAAGGGACAGACATAAATTCAATTTCGTTTTTACATATAAAACATTGAAGGGTCTTAGGTATTTGAGTAAAGAAGTCCTGGATATTGACCATAGAGAAACATCTGTATTGGTAATTGAATTCAGAGGATTTAATACTAATAAAGTTGGACTCGCTAATTCGCTTTAATCCTGTGGTGAGGGTTACATTAGAGATAGAATCCAATTCACTCTGTACAACTCAAATCAGGACTCAGAAGAATGAAGGAAATGCATTTTCGAAGACATGCATGTTGTTATTAATGATATTTGTGTGCATATAAAAAACCTTACTTATATTACATCACATCGCTATAAAAAGTTATAAGTAAATGTTATTGATAAACGCAAGTGGACGTCGGTACGTTTTTCTTTAGACGTTTTTTCGACTTAGTCTTTTTACTTATATGGACAATCTTCAATTGATCGCTAGACGATGTCATTTCCAGGGATTTACGTCTTACTTTTACAGACATAAATAAAGCATTTATCTTACATCTCATTCTGAAACATCGGCTTATACGTGACATTTTAATGACTAGATAAGAGGCTTATCCTAGACAAAGAATATACTTAATAGTATGCAACACATATATCAATATATAGCGTTATCCTCCCTTCTCCCTCCGCTCACCTACTCTCTGTTTTCCATAGCAGAAACTTTGGACTTCCTAATAGCTTGCCACACCACACCTCACAACACCCCAGTCTTACTCTCACCTTTATATATTTAGTATCCACAATTTGAATAACACCTTTAGCAAAAATAAAGAGTTAACTTTCTTTTTTTCTTCAAATAAGATTACTATTCTCTTTATACTGTGAGTTTTTCCCTCCTTATTCAACCACTTTTATATAGAAATAGTGTGGGAAAATTTATGGTACTATTAATTCTAGAATATTAACTCCCAAAACTCTCGCTAACTGTAAATATAGTAGAAATACTGATATTACTTCGCATATGAACTTTGTTAACTAATGCCACGGGGATAAAGTAAAGACCGACAAGAGAATTTCCAACATCTACATTCTCTGTGTGATATAAATGCCCGCGTTTACAGATCCTAAAATTAAGTGATCTAGTCAGGGTAGGTTAGATTACGATGAACTTTAGGGCATCTTGAATGTTTTAACTTTACCTTCTCATTTTGGGAAAATTAGGCTCTCTTTAGATTTAAGAGGCTTTAGTATTATTCTAATTATTGATGTCAATATATTATTATAAATTACCATTAAGCCTATACCTGGTTTTAAAAGAATTGAGCATATCGAGAATGGAGAGTACATGTATAATGCAGTACTCCATCTGCTTCATCTTAATTCGGTTCTTTATATGGACATGCGGTTATATACTCCACAGATAGTATAACCTCTTCTAACATTAGTAGGAATATCGATGAAGTAATATCCAACTCAGCAAATCACGATCTATACGAAATACTATAGTTACGGCTTTCCATAGTGATTCTAGTTCGAGAAAAAACAATGTCCCAGGTCTCGTAAAGGTTATACAATTTCACTTTATCTGAACTTAAAAGAAATATATTACATTTATCTTCGATCAGGGTACCGGCATTTCAAGTTTTGAATGAAATATACCAGTCCAATTACACATTATATCATATCAAGAATCGTGTTAAAATAGTGACTATTAAATAGGCAGGGCACCGATATTTAACAATATGACCTCCGCAAAGTAAAATTCTTCAAAGAAGTATTCTATTGTAGCATTTCAGTACAGTATTCATCTTATTTGGACACTACGAAACTCCTTTTCAGATAACGAGTATCTTCCACTTGAAATATAGTTTCAACACATTCCACATATACATAGATATCGACCCAAAAATTTTTTTTGTTTTACAATCCAGAATAGATTGTGGAGAGTAAATTTTCTATTGTCCGTACTTTAATATCAATTTCACATAATTCTACTTCGTATTGCCTCTCTTTCAAGCTGTATAGGATTCAATATAGCACAGTTGTAAATCCGAAGAGTTTCATTATCAGGATGTTAAGATCCTAAGGAGGCATAGAAAGAGGCAAAATAAAACTTGACTACACTCGCACATATATATAAATGACAAAACTGATATAAATATTTTAACTTCACATGCTTTATATATAAGTATTTAAACTATAGAGCAAGAGATAATCCCACACCATTTCACAAGTAACTGCTTATTTTTTCGTTTACCTCTCGATATAAATATATTTTTCAATTTTTTACTATTTTTTTTAGTTACAGGATTTTATCTTTTGTATTCCTTGTTTATAAATCCGCCTTTTTATTTGTTCACCATTTAAATCTTCCAGATAAATATAACTTTTAACTATCACGGGACTGATTGGTCTGGATAATATGTGGACATATTAAAAACTTCCGATGAGTCACAACGGTTCATATCCTTACTACTAACTTTCTTCTGTATCAAAAGATGATACTTCTACATATCGTTTACTTTATTCCTGAATAGTGCTTTATATTTTGTTTTTCTTTTTCACCCATTATACGCCTACGTCCTCAGTATAATGATCGATCTAAAGAGTGACTTTATCAGTTCATATAGTTAAGTAATATATAAGAATAAGTCAAATCGTCCAGAGTAATATCAAAAATTTTTTATATTTTAAAGTATCATGGTGAGTGAAGAATACCTATGCATGCTCTCTTTAATAGTACGTTGGACTCTTACAACTATTGCCGCTCTTTTGGTTGGTTTACGAATGTATTGTAATAGCTCATACCATACTCCCAAGTCAAGCTCCTGAAACTCTCGGCCTTTGAATTCCATTCCTGAACTGATCCAAATATTGAAATGTAGGTGTTTCTCCGCATCGTCCTCTATCATAATATACTATAGTGTGTACTGCCATCCCGGCGACTGGTCCGTGTTTCACTGCTTTTACTGATTTTGAGTCATCGAAAAGCAACATGATTTAAATTTCAAATCATTTATCAGTTGCTCCAACGCCATCCATCTAGCATCAAAGGCTCTAACATAGCATATGCAATAAAGAGCTGCTGAGATATGGTTTTCCGTTAGGAAATTTTTCTTACAATGTTTATGATAGAACGTAAATGCCTCTTTCACCTACCAAATATGCATTTTAAAACATACTTTTTTCTCAACGCTCGTATTAGGAAACCTTGAAGAAAACCTAGTGAAACCACCAAAACTATTTGGCCCCTTCAGAATATGACAAAGATAAATTAACTTATATCCACTTACCTCCTTTCGCCTCCATGTGATCTTACTGACCACGTGTAAGCTCATATGTGATAATATATAATAATAATAATATTAATAAAATAATAATATAATAATATTCTAAGAAATATATATATAGTAAATAATAATAATTTATTATATATATAAATATAAGATAATATTTTATGATACGAATACAACTTAATACATTTATTGAATTATGGTCATATATATCTATTTAGGTACAAAAAATGTGATATTTATGCTCACTCAAAGGGATAAAAGAAGAGAAAAAGCTGTAAAATATATTAATTATATTATACACCAAACTCCTCAGTCTAAATTAATAATAATAAAATAGTGAAAAATATAATAAATATATAAATAAATATTAATTCTAATATAATTAAAATACTATTAATATATAATAAATATATATAATAAAATAAATAATAACTATATATGTGTATATAATATAAAAAATATGATAATATAACATATAAAAATATATGAATAAGACTATCTCATATAATAATAATAATGCATAATTACGATTTAATCCACTTATGGACTAATATAAGGTGTTTTTCTTGTTCGTCTCTGGTAACACGTTTAAATTTATCTGAGGCGTAAGAAGTGCCTGATGGTGGGACGGTTGAATCATGGTTCTTGGCGTAACGGGATATTATCTAAGTCTGCTAATCTGCGTTGTATTTAAGATTAAACTTCTGAAAATTAAGACCAAAAGATTCTTGTTTGATATCCATTTCCATCTTTTACAGAAAGAATATCTTCCAGGTACGTGAGAGATCAGCTATCAGCCACAATATTTGATCTTTAACCTATTTTCATCATCGAACTTACGATCTCCCTGCATTCATTCACAGTTAAATTGCGGTCTGTTAAAATATTATATAATAGCTATTCCTGATTTACGCAATCTAATAGGTAAGCTCTCCTCTAGCGATATTTTGAAACTTAGCTTTCATTTTTCACTTCAAGTATTAATTAGGAATACCTACATTGTCGCGGTTAGCGGAATACGTAGGGAGGGATTGTAGATGCAAGTCTTTTAAGATCTATCAATTTTTGTATCGCCATCCATGTATAGAGCGATTTCTCATAGAGCATGGTTAAGCGTCTGAATTTACATATTTCCTGTACACTTCTTCTTCTATATTTGGTTATCTGTTTCAACTTGTAGAATCATATGAAGCTTAGGAAATAGAAGCTGCTGAAAGATGAGATGAGTCATTCACAGATGTTAGGAATTTGTTGGTGCAACTGTTTGCTGCTACTGTTGAAAGAGGTTGTGTAATGTCAATTGCATGTGGGCTGTAATATTTGCCGTGTTGATGGGGGCTGTGAATGATGAACTGTGATGTCGGATTTCTGACAGTGTGAGGCAATAACTCGGCCATATTGAGGTTGATGACGTGTAGATCGAGGGAGAGTGAGAGTGTATGTAGTGTGTGGTGTTATTATGTCAGGGTTTCTCATACTCAAATTATGAGTGGGAAGGGGGTGCTGACTTACCTTCGTCATTGTCGATGGAGACAACCACCTTGAGTGTTTGATCTGATCCTATACCGGAGATAGATAATTCTCAGGAAAGCTCCTCCTCCTCTCTTCTAGTAACTTCTTTTTTATTTTTCAAAATTTTTAATATATAGGGAGAGTTTGTTTTAATGATGTTTTATCATATGACGAGTTCTAGCCTTACCGTTCTAGCCTGTTTAATTAGGGAGCATTTCCTTTATAAGATTAAACAAGAGCTTTCCATACACACTGGATGTAATATCGTGTTCATCCTCACAATCAGTTTACGTTTTTCAGATTGGTTCAACTTCTTTAAATGTGGTTTTTTTTATTTAAGAGGGTACCACATACTTGCAACATAGAGCACTCATATTAGCCCGCTATTTTAAATTCAAGTTGCTATTCTCATAGGGTCCAGTCCTTATCAATCATTGGTACGCGTAGTTCATGCTCTTGTTGTGTCGGGGATGAAGTTACACACATTCAAGATAATCTGTGGGGGCACCTCGATTCACTCGACCCCCAGTAACGCTCTTTACTATACTTTCTTGTACAAGATCTCTTTCCGTTGAGATACGCGCTGGAGGAGTTGTCGTTGCCTCTTATATACATTTATAATTTGACTCCAATGCTGCTCTTCTCCTGAGCTCCTCGAATAAACAAGTAAATACTGGGTGTGTTTAATTAACAACTTCGCAGTGTGCTTCTGCTTTTTGATCGCAAAATCTGCTGTGTTATGTAAAAATGAACGCGAAGAATATTCTCTCAATAATACTTCGTGACCGCTTTCCTGCTATTTCGCAAAGTTACCACATTGTGTGCTCCTCACTTAATTCATCTTCAATACACATAATTTTGTGTCTCCTTGTATATTGTCCAGCGACCTAAATCCGCTTTATGCACTTTACGTTGAGTTATAATTGATATCAACTACGCTCTATATATTCTTTAAATTATTTCCGTTGATAAGCGGTCATTACAACACATATATAGTTTCTTGATGGCATGTTCATCCTCGTACTGTCTTGTTTCTCAAAAATCTCCATTTCCTTGTAAAATATCTTTTAATATTATTAGAAATGGTCTTCTCACCCTCACGAGTTCTTTGGATGAGGTACCAGCTCTATACTGATAGCTCCGACTTCTGGAACCGTAAATGTTCTCCACATTCATTTCCCTATTTCTGCAATGCTTTATTATAGAAAGCTCATTAACATCTTTCAAACATAATAATCACTTAAGCTTCTTACCTACAATCCTTTTACTTAAATTTTAAATAATATTACTAATATTAATATTTCCTGTTGTTATTGTAGCTTCTTACATTAAGCAATTTTAATGCTGCTGCAAAAACTTTTAGAATATAGAATAAAATAAAAAAGTATAAAAATCCAAAATGAGAAATACGTGTGAAATAGATAATTTTGCTCATCAATCTGTTAAACATGGTGAACAGTGAGGTTAAAGCAGGAAAGCAGAAAGGTATAATGCCAGTAATAGCAGCATAGGTTTAAAAAGCAGAAAGCAGAATAAGTTGAAAGCAGCGATAAAGCAGAAAGTGTAAACAACAGTTAAACAGTTAACAACAATAAAGTCTCATTACTAATCCTTTAGTCTACTCTGATTTACTTTTTTTACGGCTCCTTTTTAAGGCTATTTAATACGTAATGAGTTCAAGCTCTCGTTTAATTAGCAGAGAGTGATAAGCTTGTGTAATGTTATGTGATATCAGTTAACCGCAGCTAAAACAAAGAGCCATTATCATTTACCCCTAGGTGTTACGGTCTCTACACCCTCTAATGATTTAGAAGTTTACGTGCGTTTCATGTAAGGTGCTGTAAAGTATATGTTTTAATAGAAATTTTCGTTTACTCTCAGTAGTTGTAAATAAATCGCAATGACTCATTAGTTTTTCTCGCAATTCTCCGTCTCTCTGTCTTATACTTGCCATTACCCTCTCATATTTTTCGCTTCCACCCAAGTGGTAATATTACGCCTGCGCTGTGCGCAGCGCGCGGCGGTTACGCGGGGACAATTAGGTTCTCTTGCGGCGCACGCGGCTGCGCTCTCTCTTCTTTATTTATTCGGAAGTATTGCGCCTAGCGGGCGCACCGCGGCCGGCTTTTCCCGTTAATTATTGCGCCTAAAGGCTCTCACGCGGGCGGCTCGGGATTTCGCGGTCGGGGCTGATCCTGCGGGACGCGGACTCTGTAAACGTTTGCGTCCTCTGTCCTTCAAATTGTTAGCTCTTTAGCATAGATTATTATTCAGTTCGTTTGGTATAAGTGTTAGAAAAATACTATCTCATAGTAATAAGCATTCTAGCAACTTGTAAGATACACCATTCGTTTTTCTTGCACCTCTATAAACTAAGGCGGTAGATACCCATAATTAGGGCGTATTCTAGGCTTCAGGCGAGGCTAGAAAGAAGGTTGAAAAGCTGGCACTGCAGTTTGGCACTTATGTGGCACTCACTTGACACTCCATTGCGGACACTCTATTGGCACGTCACTTTGGCATTCTGATGGCACTCACCTGGCACTCACCCTGGCACTCATCTAATACTCATAGAACACTCAATAGTAATATCACTACGATACTCCTTGCGCGGTGATTTCGGAACCATTAAGTGATTGTGCATCAAAGTCTGGCCTGTCTTTCCAAATAATGCTGGAGGCATCAAAGATTGTACCGTAGTGAATACAGACAGGATTTGTTTGGGCGTAAAAATTAGGAGGGTGCCGAAAATTAGGGTATGGCCCTAAAATTCAGCGTGCGGCAAATCATTGACCATGGAAGACCAAAGTGGTCGCATGCTGTTTTGTACGTGGATAAGTGTAAATGTAGGTTGAAGTATTATGCGGTGATTGTAAGGTGTTCATATGATGTGTTTATTAAGCTCGTAAGTGCTGTTGTGTGTGTGTGTGTGTGCGTGTTGTGTGTGTCGTGTGTGGTGTGGTGTGTGTGATTGTGTGTGTGTAAGGTGTTCAAGTGTTCGGATAGTTCCACACATACGTTCAAGTTAGGAACGAAGTATGTGACGGGTGGACACGAGTGGCCGAAAAATTGGCGTGGGCCAAAAATGACCCATGGTATAGGGCAAGGTCGGCCTAAAAATCATGGTCAAACAAGGTTAAGACATCAAAAAGGGCTAAGCCCTAAATGAAGGACAGATAAATTACCGTTGTGGTCAAAACAGGCCCTTGAATGGCACTAATACCGCTGGGTCAAACATGACCATTGGTATCTGCATAAGGCCCGTGGAGTTGTACACGAAGAGTACAAAAAAGGTTAAGACATCAAAAAATAGGGCTAAGCCCCTAAATGAAGATCAAAAATTACCGTGGGCAAAAATTGACCCATGGTCGAAAAAATTAGGGGGCGTAAAATAGGGGTTGCGCAATACGTACAACGGTTGCTTACGCACGTTTGGCGCTCCCTCTTTCGAAGAGTGCCAAAAAACCCACTCAGGTTGCCGAAAAAATGGGTTGCGCAAAAATATTAGGGGTGCCATAAAAATACTGCTGGTTTTTTTTCCAAACAAAGACGCATGGAGACCAAAGGGTTGTCGAAAAGAAGGTCGAAGGCCCAAAAGGTTGAAGGCCAAAAAAATGTGTCAAGGTCAGGTAAAAATTCGAGCTCAAAAAAAGGTCGCGGTCAGAAAAGGTCAAAAAAGGTCGCGGTCATTTTCGTCCAATATGCGGGCCCTACTACTAATAGGTAAGAACTTGAAATCAATATGAGAAATTAAAAAAAAATATTATACGTTGTTATTATTAGTTGATTGTTTACTTCCTCAAAGATTATTTAATAACCCAAGGTAACCATTTTGTACAGCATTCACAAGAAATCTAACTCCCGTGTCATCGAAATGCGATTAAGGTTTTTCATAAACTTAAATTATAAGACAGAAATATTTTGAAGAATTTCAAAAAAAAATTCTCCCTTCTACTTTCCAACACAAATTCCTATTATATCTTTGCCTCTGGCATTTCTTCATTCAATTGCTTTAAAAACGGGTCTACATTTTTAGATTCCTTTCGGGAAAAAAAATCCTTCTCGTCATTCTCTCAATGATTGAACGATGCAGCAAAAGGCTTCAGAACGCTTAACTGATCTATCATTCTGTCTAATTTATTCGCTGTAAATAAAACTTTTTTTTTTATTTACCGCTTTTCTCCTTGGCTTCTTCCACTTTAATAAATCATTTCATTACTTCGAAGCTTCCATTGACTTTCATCATTTTGATTACATATATTTATATATATATATATATATATATAAAGATATAGTTATATATATATATATATATATGTTATATATATATATATATATATATATATATATATATATATATATATATATATAAATAAATATTATGATTATTGTAGATATAGATATATAGATATATATATATATATATATATATATTTTTATATATATTATTTTTATATATTTATATATATATATATTTATATATATATATATATATATATATATATATATATATATATATATATATATATATATGTATAATATATTATATATATATATATATATATATATATATATATATATATATATATATATATATATATATATATATATATATATATATATATATATATATATATATAAATATATTATATATATATATATATATATATATATATATATATATATTATATATTATATATATATATATATATATATATATATATATATATATATATATATATATCAAGGGAGAATGCTTATTGCTTGCTAAGTTTGCTGCGCATGCTTAAGGGGGAAAATAACAAAAGAAAATTTTGATTGTCGGTATATACTGAGATTTGAGAATAAAGATGTTGATAATTATTCTACTTCTAACGTTTCCCATTAACAAAAAATTCATATTTATATTTAATTTGCGTTCTAGAGCAGCCTACGTGAATAAATATTTCGCTTGTCATTACGATGTTTGAGGTAACTCGATCGCCTGTCTTCTGAGAAGTTTAACAGGATAAACAGATGCGCGCGCATGAAATTACTGATGGCGAAAACATTATGAATGCTTGCGGAAACTTAACAGCTAGCAAATACTCTGAGCGAGACGAAAAACGCATTTCGGAGGCTTTAAGGCTCGTTCATTTCGTTTTTCTTAACTTTTAAAGAAACGTGATGAAGAATTATGATATTTTTTGCTATTCTGTTCAGGTTGCCCCATTAGCTATTTCATGGTCAAATTTCACAAATTTAAACCATATAATATGAAAGAAAGGTTTCATTCTATATACAGTAATTTTGTCGAAATTTATATAAAAATAAGATATTGATAAATCCAGAAAAAATGCGAATATTTCAAGAAAATTTTTGAATTAGGAAAAAAGAGGAAAAATACATAAAAAAATGGAGATATAGACTTTTGCAATTTTCATGTTTGGCTTTTTTTTTCTTTTTTTCATTTTTTAATCCCTTACTGGAAGATATCTTATAATAGTACTCCAAATATAAAAATTGGGAAAAAATATATTCATGGTTGCAGAAGGTACCAGATTCTAGTACGGAGGCTTTCTGTAAGCTGTGTCAATGCAATAAAAAATGTTGATGACAACTTAAAAATTCGACCAACATTTTATGGGGAAGTGTTACAGAAGTTGATTGCAAGTAAGCTTTGTATTTTAATTATATATATATATATATATATATATATATATATATATATATATATATATATATATATATATATATATATATATATATATATATATATATATATATATATATATATATATATATATATATATATATATATATAGGGGTGTGTGTGTGTTTTTTATTTGTGTAACAAAGTGTTTATGGAGGGTATGTTCCGAGGGATTGAGGAGAGCAATACTAGTACCTTTATATAAGGGTAAGTGGGATAATGTAACTGTAGGCATTATAGGGGAATTAATTTATTGAGTGTTGTGAGGAATATATATGCTGGTATTTTCGTTGAAAGAGTGCGTCGAGTGACTGAGGGACTGATTGGTAAAGAACAAGGTGCGTTTGGAAACGGTAGAGGATGTGTGGATCAAATCTTTACATTGAAACAAATGATTGGGAAAATGATTGGGTGTGTAAAAAGATGGGATTGAAAGTAAACGTAGATAAGAGTAATGTTATGGTTGTGAGTGAGGACAGTCCTCGGTGAAGTTGGTACATGCAGGAGCAGCCAACAAGTGGCCCCAGAGCTAATATTTGTATTTACGTTGGATGAAAAGGAACTGACACAGAGTGTGGTAGGAACGTTCTGAATGGCAGGTATGGATGGTGCAATTAATTCCAGCATATAAAAGTATTATCCTCCTGGAAAAAGGGCTAGGTCTTACATATGGGTAGGTTGTTACCGGTAATATCGTGATAGTTAAAACCAAGTGGTCTCTAAATAAGAGGTATCAGATCTAAAGAATACAAATGTGTACCAGATGGACAATCTAAGGGAAGTTAGGTGTGAGAAGAATTGATAAAATGAGGAATGAACGTATGAGCGTAGAAGAAAGAGGTAAAATGAGAGAATAAATGAAAGTACAATGAGATGATTGGTCAAGTGATGTATAGTCGGTTGGTTAAACGATGTATAGTGGTAGAGTGTACTGGAAATCGACCGGCTGAGAGACCGAAGAAAAAGTGGATTGAGTCAGTAAAGGAATGTCTGGAGGAGGGAAATGTGAGTTTGGCAGATGAGAGAAGAAAGGCATAACAGCAGTGAATGGCGGGATTTTGTAAGGGGGTATGGTGTAGCCCAACTGGGCCAAGGGATAAACCCCATAATGATTTATATGCCACAGCTACAATACTGGAGGTCCCGTGAAGCCCTAGGATGGATTTTCTGACTGGCATGAGCCTCTCACTAAAAGGTATAGCAAGGCAATGTTAGATTTCTTTCTTGCCACTTGCTTCATATTCTTCTACTACTTTTCTGTTTCCAATGAGCTGATAAGGCCCATCTCCCAGTCTTGGGGGACAAACCTTGGGTGATGATGATGAGGACGATGGTGCATGTAAGAAGATGAGGACATTTAGATGATGATGATGAAGATTTATATATGATGATATATATATATATATATATATATATATATATATATATATATATATATATATATATATATATATATATATATATATATATATATATATATATATTATATATATATATATATATATATATAATATATATATATATATATATATATATATATATATATATATATATATATATATATATATATATATATATATATATATATATATATATATATATATATATATATATATATATATATATATATATATATATATACATATTATTGGCCAAGTTTCATAAAGTACTTACACTTAAAATTGTACCCTGATACCTCATGCACTGGGTACTCTGAATAATTCTAGAAAGCACTTGTACTTGTATTCGTACACTACAAAATGTTCTTAGAACACAATCCTGATATATATATATATATATATATATATATATATATATATATATATATATATATATATATATATATATATATATATATATATATATATTTATATATGTTATATGTCTTCTTTATATATATATATAGAAGAAGAGTATATATTATGAAGATATATTATTGATTTATGTTATTATATATATACATATTATATATATATATACATATATATATAGTATATATATATATATATATATATTATATACATATACATATAATACTTCATAATTTAGGATAGAGATGTTATTGTTAACTTTCAGCATGCTCAAACATTTCGTCAAGACTAAGTCCTTTGATATGTTATATATATATTATTATTATTATTATATATATATATATATATATATATATATATATATATATATATTACATATATATATATATATATATTATTATATATATAGTGAGTATATATATATATATATATATGTATATACATATATATGGTAAACACACAAATTTAATTGCAGGTCATTAATTTTTATATATATATGTGTTATATTATATTATATACATATATATACAGTTATTATTATTATTATTATTATTAGATATTATTATTATATTATTATTATACATATATTATTATTATATATTATTATTATATATTATATGATATTATATTATATATATTATTATTATATATATATATATATTATTACATATATATATATTATATTATTATTAAATATTTATACATATATACATATACATTATTATTATATTATATTATTATTATTATTATATTATTGTTATTATTATATTATTATTATTACATATATATTATATATATATATATATATATATATAAATATATACATATATATTATTATTATTATTATTATTATATTATTATATATATTATTATTATATATATATTACATATATATATATATATATATTATTATATTATACATATATATATTATTATTATTATTATATATCATTACATATATTATTATTATTACTACATTATATATATATTATTATTATTGTTATTATTATTATTATTATATTATTATTATTATTATTATTATATTATTATACATGTATTACATATATATTATATTACATATTATTATTATTATTATATTATTATTATATATACATATTATTATTGTTATATATTATTATTATTATTATTATATATATTACATATTATTATATATTATATATTATTATTATATTATATTTATATATATATATATATTATTATATTATTATTATTATTATTATATATATATTATTATATTATTATTATATATATTAAATATATAGATATTATTAAATATTACATATATATTACATATTATTATATTATATTATATATATTATTGATATATACATATTATTATATTATTATTATTATTATTACATATATTACATATATTATTATATTATTATTATTATTATATTATATATTATTATTATTATTATATATATTATACATATTATATATATATTATATATATTTCATACATTATTATTATTATTCATATATATATATATATATTATTATTGCATATTATATATATTATTAGTGATTATTATTATTATTATTATTAGATATTATTATATATAGATATATATATATATATATATATATAGATATACTTATATATATACATATATATATATATTTATATATATATATATATATATATATACATATATATACATATATATATATATATATATAGAAGAATATATTATATATATTATATACATTATATATATATATATATATATATATATATATATATATATATATATATATATATATATATATATATATATATATATATATATATATATATATATATATATATATATATATATATATATATATATATATATATATTTATAGGCGAAGCTCGGGAAATATTTGCGCAGTTAAAGTTTTCTGCAAGTAATTATGAAAATAACTTCTTTTTGACCTTCCTCCTTCCTCATTTTATGTATTAGTCTATCGAGTACATAAACCCAAAAAAATGAAATAAATATAATTTATCAAGTTTTTGGAACATGCAATTTTTTAAGACTGTCCAACTGACCATATTACCCCGAAATGAGGGTATTATGATCATGATGAAGGGGTAATATGAACAATGCCCAAATGGTTTAAAATTCTTAAAACTTTGCTATGTTGAACAAATTTTTCGCTTGCATTAGACATGAAACATAGAATAAGTTTCATAATACGATTTTGGAAAGGCTTCGTCATCATTCCACTTTGAAAATTTGGACAAATGTTAGTTAAAAATAGAAATGAAAAAATAAATTATGGACTTGAAATTTATTAGAGAAACTAAACTAAAATACCTTTCCATATTTATATGTTTATAAAATCTGCCGAAAAAAACTACTTTTTTGTGTGTGTAATTGGAAGCACATGTCTTATGAATATTCCAGGTTTCTTATATTGCTGCATTCACAGACATATGGATATTATCAAAGAATATAATACCGAGTGTCTCTTAAGTAATAAAATATTTCATAATATATTTCATTTGCAAATTATTCTTATTTACCTTTTAAGCGATGCGTATTTTAAAAATTATTTTAATCATGAGTCTTATTTCACAGCTTTCCATTTTATAAATTTTAGTTATGGGATTCTTTCGTGTCTTGTTAAAATTATAGATTATTTTTTGTTGAAATTCATTTACCTTTTTCCAGAAAAGTTTTATCAATTATAAATACCTTTTTGGGAACAGGTTGCCAAAAAGGTATTATCAATAACAAATACACTTTTTAGAAACATGTTGCCTAAAAAGGTA
>JABUQX010132842.1:0-10000 GCA_015478945.1 Trachelipus rathkii | reverse complement strand
ACAGCTTTGAACTTTTTTTTATTAAAAACAATGAATAGGCACCAATTGCTTGGATCATGTTCTGACCTAAAGCATCAAACAATCCTGTAATATCCGAGTAAAACACTAAATCACCTTCTTGAGTAAAAAGATTTGTTCGTCCTATGTGCCGTGGTGTGCGGTGGACCTATGGCAGGCCTCCGGGGCCGGCAATTATGTCGACGCAGTGTATTTTCACTTACCCTGGTGCCGTGTACCTCCTCCAGTTGTATCTGCAGGTATAATGCCGTTGTGTGACGCTCTCCTAATGCACGCAGACGTATAACTCGGTCTTCCACGGGTGTCGTGGCCCTGGATCTACCTTGTCCTCGCCGGCGATCATGTGTGAGGTTTTCCTGGTACCGTTGGACCACTCGTGCAATCGTTGTGTGCGCTACACCGAACAGTCGACCAAGTGCCCGGTACCCGTGTCCTTCGGCATGGAGTTTTGTTATCTGCACGGACTGATCTCTTGACAGTTGACGCACTATCCTCTACATGTTTATCGGGGTCGCTTCGTACGTGAATGATCCCTCGCTCGATTATACCCACCGACATAACCTACTCCCACCTCTCCCAGGTCTAGTTACGTGGTTTATGATATCCTAAATTTATCGCGGTGACGGCCCCAATACTGCAGCGAATTCTCTGCGGGGTGGTTACATAGTTACACTGATTGTGTCGTCTGTGTTGGTGTGGGGTTTCATGGGGTTAGGGGCCTTCCCCTTCCTGCGAATGACAGTTTGCCATAGTGATGCGTTATTTTTGATAAGTAGTACATATATATATATATATATATATATATATATATATATATATATATATATATATATATATATATATATATATATATATAAATATATATATATATATATATATATATATATATATATATATATATATATATATATATATTCAATTCACACACATATTCCAATAACTCATCCTTACGGTATACTTTTCATTAAAAAAAATTCAAACTCCCCCCCACCCCACACAACAATAATAATAGCAAAAAAAAACAGCAGTCAACTAGCAGAAAACATTAACGGTCAGAAAGATCGCCTTCGAACGAACAATTGCGGGGTTTTTTTCTTCTTCTTTTTTTCTTTCCCCCCTATTTTATTCTAATTTGTCAGTGTAAACAAACTTGTCAATTTCACACAAAAAAATATTTCCTTTGTTGAGTGCAAATTTTCCATTGCTATGAATTCTCTTTCGAAACCTCAAACTTAAACCTTTCTTTGTTCTCAATATTCTTTATATTTCTATTTTAGAAACTTTACAAAGTTTCTCTTCTAAATAGTTTTGTAGGAGTTTAGAAATTTTGTGGTTTCCTGAATTTTTTAAAATAAGGATTAAAACGTTATATATATATATATATATATATATATATATATATATATATATATATATATATATATATATATATATATATATATATATATATATATATATATATATATATATATATATATATATATATATATATATATATATATATATATATATATATATATATATATATATATATATATATATATATATATATATATATATATATATATATATATATATATATATAATATATATATATATATATATATATATATATATAATATAATAATATATATATATATATATATAATATATATATATATATATATATATATATATATATATATATATATATATATATATATATATATATACTGCTATATATATATATATATATATATATATATATATATATATATATACATATATATATATATATATCAGAGTGTCTAAAGCTGACATCATGTAACTCGAGAACGGCAGCACCTACAGTAAAACAAATTGGTGATTACTATGAATCTTGATGGCAGATAGTTAAACGTTTTAGAGTTTTTAGCCACAGGAACTTTATATATATATATATATATATATATATATATATATATATAACTATATATATATATATATATATATATATATATATATATATATATATATATATATATATATATATATATATATATATATATATATATATATATATATATATATATATATATATATATATATATATATATATATATATATATATATATATATATATATATATATATATATATATATATATATATATATGTCTGTGGCGGGGGGGGCTAAGTGGTGCGTTTGCTCGCTTAGGGTCGTGAGTTCGAGTCCTCATCAAACGGGATTTGTACTTTCGACTAGTCACCAGGACGGACACGAAAAATTGCCGTTTGTAGGAATTTTCTGTAATTCATTACAGTTTATGGCATAGTGTATTAATACACTAATCTCAATACCCTCACCTCACTCATCCATAGCCAACACATACAACGGTACAACCTTTAATACACATACAGACACCTACATTCCTATTCGCCTCACGCACAGTAGGTCTGTGAGTCCAGAGCCTAGCCATGCCCACTGATGGCTGGAATATCTTGACTTGGTTCAGACTGAGGCTGGGGTTACTATCACCCTGATAACTGTGCACCTTTCCACTTTGTATGGGCCCACTGGTTGGGAAAAACATAAAATAGTAACATTTCCCCCGATTGTTGTGTTATTAAATAAATAATATATATATATATATATATATATATATATATATATATATATATATATATATATATATATATATATATATATATATATATATATATATATATATATTCGTCTGAGTGCAGGACGCTTGGACCCAACTCTTTTGCACCCCACAAACATCTTTCCCAAGCCTCCACCAATTTGGAAAACGCATCCACCAATTTGGAAAATGGTTTTATATTAATGCTTGAGATTAATAATTCCCAAATTATGGTTCAAAAACAAAAGCTTTCAGGGGAGAGTTTGCTTATCTTTTCGTCGTAAATGAGATCTGCACCACTGAAAGACACTCACTAGCTACACTTGTTGAAGGGCATGCTAAGAATTTCCTGACAACTTCTGCAAGGTGTGGAAAACTTTTACAATTATTATTCCAAAAGACTCGTGGATCTTTTTCTGATTCCAAGCTTTTTCTCTTTTGATATTCTTCGATCAATGATAGTGTCTTTTGACAACTCTGAACAAGACTCTTCATAGCTGCTAGAAGCCAAATGAACATTCATGGATTCAGCAATGATCGCTAACAGATGGTAATTGCGTGCTTGTTTGTGTGATCTTTTGCTTTTTATTGGCTGGTGATATTTCTGCCTTCGGCAGCATTTCATCACATAGGTATCCTAAATTAATTTTAACCCTCTGTAAACACGTGGTTCAAGAAATTATGTTTTGTATCTAGGATTTAGAAAAGTTGCTATTGTACATGCGTCATCGTTTTGCAGAGTTTGAAATCTATTATTTATCTATCTTCAGCATGAGGGCTTCTATCCTTGAAAGTCCTCTTTCTTTATATATATATATATATATATATATATATATATATATATATATATATATATATATATATATATATATATATATATATATATATATATATATATATATATATATATATATAAAATATAAGTAGTGCACACACGTTTCTCATAATTCATAAATGAAAAGTATCCGCTATCCGCAAAAAAATTAATGCGGATGCGGTTGCGGATGTTCGGATAGTGAAAAATGATGCGGATATCCATGTGCTTATGCGAATGTGGTTATCCGCTACACCTAATTTATATATATATATATATATATATATATATATATATATATATATATATATATATATATATATATATATATTATATATATATATTATATATATAAGAAGCTAAGTTTATCGCATTGCCCTTTCGTTAAAAAAAATTGTCCGACATCTGTCAAAGCCATCATCTGAAAAGATCTGCCCTGAGAATCAGAGGTCTCACATTCGCATCTTGAGCAAACTCTAGGTGATGAAAGTACCTCCTATTTTACATATGGTGTATTCCAGTGCCTAATAATTCGCCTTTTCTCTTTTGCGTTCATATTCTTAACACATTCATCCTCCAGAAAACATCTTAGACACCACTTTTTATCCACATATCAATACACATACTTATATCCACAACCCTCTTCTATACAACATTTTACAGACATCCCTACTCAATATATCCCTATGTGTGAGGGAGAAAGAATTGCCCACATCGTATATCCTCCGTATCGTATAAGGTGACTAGACTAAGGGAAGGTGGTAGTTGTGTTGGCTGCCCACTACCACTCTTTTTTTTTGCCAGAAATGCTAATGCATTCCTCGGAGAAGGTCTAAATCGCGGTAAACGGCCTTCTATCTTACGGCGAAAATATATATGGTATATGGAATGTCAGAGGAATTAATGTTGAGGAGAAGAGGAGAGAGGTGATGGATGTATTTAGAAAGTGCAAATTAGATTTGCTCGCTGGGACTGAAACAAAGATGAAAGAAAACGGTGAAAATGAGTGGTGTGGTGTGGTGTGAAATGTGTGTGTGCTGGTGTGGAAAGAAATGAGAGGTGGAGAGAATTAGTTGCAATTCTGATGAGTGACTTGTGGTACAGAGCTATGGTAGATTGTGTGTGTGTGTGTGTGTGCGAGTTCTAGAATTCTAATTGTTAAATTTAAGTTTGAAAAGATCAAGGTATGTGTAGCTGTGACATATGGTCCATCTGAGGGTAATGTTGAAGAGGGTGCGATTTTCTGGGATAATCTGAATGATGCTTTGGATGGGGTGAGTAGGAGCTTCAGATTGATTGTGTTGGGTGACCTAAATGATTGGATAGGTGATCAAAAAAGGGATGGCATAACAGGTGGTTTTGGGGTGTCGGGAGAAAATGAGAATGGTAGGAAGGTGATTGATATTTGTGAGGAGAGAGGTATGTGTGTAGGTAATACTTTCTTTAAACACAAGAGCATACAAAATTATACTAGAGTTGGTGCAGGTAGAGATGGTATCAAAGTGAAAAGTATGGTTGATTTTGTTTTATTGAAGAAGGAGATGTTGAAGTATGTGTTGAATGTTAAATCAGCGAGGGGGTTTGAAATGGGATTATTGGATCATTATGTTGTTTTATGTAAAATTAAGTTAGTGGGGGCTTGGATGGAGAGGAAGGTGATAAGGAAGGACGTGGGTAGAATTAAGAGTGAGAAGTTAAGTAAACAAAGTAATAAGGATAAGTATTTAAGAGCGCTCTCAAGCAAATCAGTTGAATGTGAACAAGTTGAAACTGAACAAATCTGGAAGCAGTTGTTAGCAGTGCGAAGGAAGTATGTTGTTGTGCTAAAGTAGGAAGTAAGAATGTTAATAGTGAATGGTGGAATGAAGAGGTGATGCAAGCGCTTAAAAGTAAAAAAGGAGCGTGGTTGAATGTACTAAAAGCCAGTGATGAAGTTTCAAAAGAAAGATGTTTGGAATTATATAAGAAGGAAAAAAAATACTAAAAGGTGCATACGTAGGAGAAAAAATTGAGTTAAATGAACAGTTTGGAAAGAGAATGAATGGGGACTTACAAGGGAATAGGAATCTCTTCTGGAAGGAAGTGCGAAAGGTTAAGAATGAGTATAAGGGGAGTCTGCTTAGAATAATGAATAGGGGTGGTGCTTTCGTAACTGATGAAACGGATGTGAGGGGAGTGTGGAAGGAACACTTCGAAAATCTGTATAACATTAGCAGTAATGAGGAGGTGATGGTGAATGTGTGTGGGTTCGATGGTACAAGAAGAAATAGGTATTTTGGAGATGAGGTCATTAGTAAGAAGGAGGTAATGGGTAGAGTGAGAAAGTTGAAGAATGGTAAATCTGCTGGCATAGATAAAATTAATGGTGAAATCATCAAGCATGGAGGCGAGATGATGATTGATTGGATTTGGAAGTTGTGTAACAAAGCGTTTATGGAAGGTACAGTTTCAAGGGAATGGATGAGAGCTGTAATAGTACCCTTATATAATGGTAAGGGAGAAAAGGGGAACTATAGGAAGTATAGGGGAATTAGTTTATTGAGTGTTGTAGGAAGGATATATGCTGGTATTTTGGTTGAAAGAGTGTATCGAGTGACTGAAGGACTGATTGGTGAAGAACAAAGTGCGTTAAGGAGTGGTAGAGGATGTGTGGATCAGATCTCTACATTGAAACAAATGATTGAGAAAATGAGGGAGAAGAAGAATAAGTTGTATTTAGGTTTTACGGATTTGCAACAGAGGTATAATAGAATTAATAGGGAAGCTCTATGGCAGGTGTTATTGATATATGGTGTTGGAGGTAAACTTCTGAATGGAATCAAAAGTATGAATGACGATAGTGAAGCGTGTGTAAGAATAAATGGTGTCGCGAGTGATTGGCTTAATTTTAATAGCGGAGTAAGGCAGAGATGTGTTAAGCCTCCTTGGTTATTCAATTCGGATATGGATGGGGTTATGAGAGAATTAGAGGTGGGGGTGGCAGGCGATGGTGTTAGAATGATGGAGATTGAAAGAGAGTGGAGGGTGCCCTATCTATTATATGTGGATGATTTGGTTTTGTGTGGTGAATCAGAAAGGTTGAGAGTATTGGTAGAGAGATTTGACAGGGTGTGTAAAAGCAGGGATTTGAAAGTAAATGTAGATAATAGTAAGGTTATGATTGTGAGTGAGGACAGTCCTCGGTGTGAAGTTATTTTAGATGGTGAGCAGCTGGAACAAGTGTCTGTGTTTAAATATTTAGGATATATATTTGATGAAAAGGGAACGGATCATGCAGACTGTAGTAGGAAAGTTGTTGATGGCAGGAAGGTGGCTGGTGCAATTAAATTGTTGGTGGATGTGAAAGGACTAAGTCTTGAGTGCGCTTGGGTCTTATATGAGGGTATGTTGTTATCTGTGTTAATGTATAGTAGTGAGAATATGGTTTGGAATAAGAGGTATAGATCTAAAATAAAAAGTGTTCAGATGGACAATCTTAGGGGCGTGTTAAGTGTGAGAAGAATTGATAAAATGAGGAATGAACGTATTAGAGAGTTGTGTGGTGTGAAGAAAGGGGTAAATGAGAGAATAAAAGAAAGAACGTTGAGATTGTTTGGTCATGTGGAAAGGATGGATGATAGTTGGTTGGTTAAGCGGATGTATAGTGGTAAGTGTGTTGGGAATCGACCGACTGGGAGACCGAAGAAAAAGTGGATTGAGTCGGTAAAGGAATGCCTGGAGGAGAGAAATGCGAGTTTGGCAGAGGCGAGAAGAAAGGTCGGTAATAGGAGTGAATGGCGGGGTTTTGTAAGAGGGAATGGTTGTGGCCCACCTGGGCCAAGGGATGAACCCCACACTGACGAGATGCCGTAGTGAAGGTCCGTTGCGGTCTAGTGAATCTCTAGGGTGGATTTTCTGACTTCGACGAGTTCTCACTAGTAGGTATAAAGGGGGCGGTAAGGCTGGGCTTTCTTTTCGACTTGTGTCACATTTTCCTACTACTTTTCTGTTTCCGGTGCATGTCACTCACCTTATCCCAGTCTTGGGAAAAGAAGTTAGATGATAATATATATATATATATATATATATATATATATATATATATATATATATATATATATATATATATATATACATATATATATATATATATATATATATATATATATATATATATATATATATATATATATATATATATATATATATATATATATATATATATATATATATATATATATATATATTTATATATATATATATATATATATATATATATATATTATATATTCGCATATATATATATATATATATATATATATATATATATATATATATATATATATATATATATATATTGTTGCCAGATCACAACATTGCCACAAAATTCCAACAGTCTGGCAACCACCCGCAGACTGGCATACTAGCAACTTGGCCGATCATTTGAACGAAATACGTTTTTAAAAAAGACCTAACTCGCTTTTTGGCTGTTTTAAGGAGGTGGCATTTACATGGTTGGAGCGTTAAATATCTTTTGTAAACACATGCAATTATTTTAAGTGTTCTCAAGGTACGTTAAAGGTAATATATATCTATATATATATATATATATATATATATCTTAATTCACATTTGTGGCTAGTGAGCATGTAGCTTAGCTATGAATGTAATATGGTGTGGTGATAGCTAGTTTTATGAATCCAAATATGCGAAAGCCTCCCATGTAATAAATGGAAGTCTTTTGCATATTTCATGCTGCGGCGTCGCAAGGGAATCTATGCGCAAATTTCCCTAGGATTCATAAAACTTTGCATGATGTGGGTATAGCGCTACCTTGGCCTCCATACCATGCTTACTTGTGGCTACATATTTGCATGTGTTAGAGTAGCAACTGCTATTCTATCATATGTATAATGTGTGGCTAAATACATACAAGTACATACTAGTGAGTTGTATTCCAAATGATGTCTTGAACATCATTTGAGGTGCAAACACTAGTATGGAAATCTTCAATGTCGTAGTATCTGATATGACAATGAATATTTACAAATATTCATTGTTATATTCCAGGTAGTACTATTGTGGCATTTCTCACATGCCTCACATAATATGGTTGGCATTTTTCTGAGGACACAGTGCTCAGAAGAATGTGAATCATGTCATTGTGAATCACTGTACCATAATATGCTGTATTCTCATGATATTAACTAGTTCATAAGACATATATATATATATATATATTATATGTACCATAATGTGCTGTATTCTCATGAATATTAATTTATTCATGAGAGTGCTCACATATTATGGGCATCACTAAAATGCACCACCTTTTAAATATTCATGCCAAGCTTATCATTATTATTTCATTACAGCTTGGGTTTCGGTGGTATTTTTCATTTGTATCTTCAAGTACCAATTTTGTTGTCTCGAATAAATTTATTTTTTGGAAGTGGCTTCTTTCACCTACAACTACTCTCATTGATGACAAAAGAAATTCCTTGTGTTAATAATTGCAACTGCCAATCAAGCAATTACAATATATATATATATATATATATATATATATATATATATATATATATATATATATATATATATATATATATATCTATATATATATTTATATATATATATATATATATATATATATATATATATATATATATATATATATATATATATATATATATATATATATATATATAAAGAGGTTGCGCTCTCCTTACTATAACGATCATGTTCACCTCACTGCGATAATTATGTACACCTAAAAAGAAGTTAAAGAACTCATCGGAATTTTTCATTATTATGTGTTAGCGTCTTATGTAGTTTAAATATGTAAGAGCTGATTCAAATATTTGTAAGGGACAATGATAGCCGAAGAGTTTTGACTGGATGGCCAAAAGATGCCTTGAGCGAGAACCCAAAGCCAGTTAGCATCCGGTACGTTACAAAAATAATATGCGTTTGTAATCTACGGTCCTATATAAAGCCGGCTAAAAATAACATTGATAAATATAAAGTTTATTGTCTATAATAATTAGTTAATGTTTTAGAATAAATCAGTAGTGAAGTGTGTCATGATATCAATAAATACTGTGCCAAATAAACTTAAAATGGAATAACCCTTTTTTACTTCCTATTACCTCTATAGTGCTATTGTTTTCGCGATATATATATATATATATATATATATATATATATATATATATATATATATATATATATATATATATATATATATATATATATATATACTCTGCTATATATATATATATCATATATATATATTATCTATATATATATCACCATGTCCAGCATTGCTGCAGAGAGTGTTATTATGATGGTTAAGCAGCCTATCAACACCATTCACGAAAAGCAAGATATGATAGAAGGGGGGGTTGAGCCCCTTGCTATCAGAAAAATTAAAAAATAAAAATACCTTCAATGACTCGACGACTTCGAGAAAAGCAGCTTCACCCTTTCTAGAATTTAAAGTTCTAATCTTTTTTTTATTTAATTTTTGCATTTAATCACAATCTGATTTAATATTGCATTCAAAATAAGTGAAGAAATGTTGCCGA
>JABUQX010132841.1:20000-24175 GCA_015478945.1 Trachelipus rathkii | reverse complement strand
CCTAACCTAACCTAACCTAACCTAACTTAGCTTAACTTACTTAACCTAACCTTAACCTAACCTAACTACCTAACCTTATCCTAACATAAAACAAAGATTAAAGAAAAATACCTGATATATATATATATTTATATATAATATATATATAAATATATATATATATATATAGTATATATATATATATATATTAATTATATATATTAGTATATATATATATATAATATATATATATATATATATTATATGAAGATCATGTGAATAAAACACTAATATATTATATATATATTATATGTATAGATACTAGTGTAATATATATATATATATATATTATATATTATATATATAATATACTATAATATATTATATAATATATCGTTTAAGTGTATATATATCTAATTATGTATACAATAATATTGTATATGTGTAAGACCAAATGGATGGTATCATATGATAATATATCATATATATATATAATTATAAATAGTATTTATTATTATGTATGATAGCGTATAATTAGCTATATACGAATTAGTGTTATAGTATATTATGTAGTGGTATCTCGAATATATCTATATATATATATATACTATATGAGATCATGAGAAAAAACACTAATAACTATATATTAACTAAGGCACTCATTACCCAATAGGACCTTCTCCGAAAGAAATTTCTATAGCAATACCTATTTTCGCACATAACGTTCTCAAACGTTTACGGACTTCTCAGAAGGTCAGAATTTTTGGCCAGTGATCGTAGCAAGTTGTCCATGAATTCATGGCTGATTTTATGTTATTTATGGGCTAGATAATAAATAGGAATTTAAACAATACTTTTTATATTTATTTGCTTTATGGGTGGTAGTTGAGAGGCAAGATTGAATCTCTTGCTTCGAGTTTATCATCGGGGGGGAGCACTTGAACCTTGTTTACGCTCCCGTTTGGGGAGGATGGGGCGAAAAGAAAAGGAAGATGCCGCTCGCCTGCCCCCCCAGAGTTGTGTATGCCTGAAAGAAACACTGCTTCGGTGTCCCCCGAGATGGTTCTTCATTCATCCCTCTGGGGTGATCTCCAATTATTGCAGATCGTCGCTGAAATGACTTGTTCGTTGATGTAAGGTAAAGATTTAGATTATGATTGAGTGAGTGACGTATTCTCGTGAAAGTTTTTAGTATAAACACGAAAGTGAACCCTAATCGATAAAGCCTCAGTGAAGCCTAACTGGAACATCTGTGACAGTAATCAACAGTGCAAACCTTGGTATGGATAGAGATTAGGTTTTCATTGTAGGACGTTCAGGGATAGTTGAGCGCGTTTTGTGATGCCTGCTGTAGTGGTTACTTTACTGATATTAATCAGTGTACTTTGTAAATGTTGACTGTTTATTCGTACGTAATGTATGTTATGTTCTTAGTTTAGGTTATATTATATTAAGCTTTACGGCTAATAAAACTTTGTTATGATTATTAAATATTTACATACTACTACTACTACTAACTACTACTACTACTACACTACTACTACTGAACTCACTTCTTACTAAACAACAACTAATAATGAATAATAATAAATAATAATAATTAATAATTAATAATAATAATAAAAAATAATATAATAATAATAATGAATAATAATAATAATAATAAAATAATAATAATAATAATAATAAATAGATAATAATAATAATAGTAATAATAATAATAATAATAATAATAATAATAATAATAATAATAATAATAATAATAATAATAATAGTATAATAATAGTAATCAATAATAATAATAAATAATTAATAATAATAAATATAATAATAATCAATAATAATAATAATAATAATAATATATAATAATAATAATAATAATAATAATAATATAATAATAATAATAATAATAATAATAATAATAATTGAAAGCTTAATTTCTGCCAAATCACTTCTGTATGATGCACTGTGTCAAACCTACCAGGTTGTCTATGGTAAAGCTTGAGATTGTTATATTTTGTTAATGTATTTCAGATATGTTATAGTACTATATGATTTTAGTTCAGGAAATATTATGTAGCGTTTATTCGTTTGAAATCTTGGGGTTAAATGGGAATGCGATAGGTTATTTTATGATGTTTGATAGAGAATTTTGCTAATATCCACGTTAAATTCATAGTTCAAAATGATGTTATATTTGGTATGCAAGACACTTTGATGAATGTAGTATCAATTCATAGTTCAAGATGCTGGTATCTTTGATAGTTTGGTCACTTTGTTAAGGAACTTTTGTTAGATAATACTGCTTTAGATGCTGATGATATTTTTGAAAAGCAGGGAAAGGTTTAGTTTTGCTCAGTAATGAAGGGTAGGTTGAGAACTTATTCATAGATCCAAATGTTAATGTCTTATTCGCAGTTCCATATGTTAGTATCTATTGTAGATTTCATCCATTGTAACTGTTAGATATGTTAGACTATGTTTAATTCCTGTTACGTTTTGATAATTATTACTATGACAATGTGAAGTTAACACTGATTTGTTAGAAAAATGATGTTTCGTAAGATATTACTGTGTTAAACTGGTGATGATGTATTTGAAACGTGGGCTTAGGTTTAAGTTTGGCTGGGTAAATGTTGGTTTGCCGAGAATTTTTGCTTAATGTTAACATTTATTCATAGTTCAAAATGATGTTATATTTGATATGAGTGACACTTTGATGAAGGTAGTGTCAATTCATAGTTCAAGATGCTGTTTTTTTTTGACAGATTGGTAACTTTTTTAAGGAATTTTGTTAGATAATACTGCTTTAGCTGTTGCTGATATGTTGGAAAAGCGGGGATACATTGCGTTTTGCATGTCCTGTTAGATACTTTATTTGATAAATAGGGAACTTTGTGAATGTTGGCAGATTATTCATACGTGAGGTATGGTAGGTTTGTCGTTGTACATTATATTCTTAGTTCAGATTATGATATGTTAGCTTTATTGATGTGAAAACTTTGTTACTTTAGCATATAATCGTTGGTCTGTATGATAATTAGGTAAGGTTATGTTAAATTTTTTTGATGTTAAAATTTTGTTGCATTAGCATATATTCGTTGGTCACTATATAAAGAACTTATTTTCATGTTATGTTTATTCAAAATGATACTAGAAATATGACTTGAATCAATAGATCAATAGATCAGTAGATAATGGAATGGTGGGTGGGGAAGGGAGTGGAGGGACTGGTGGTTTGATGTACTGATTTATTAATTTATTGCGCTTTAAAATCAATAAACTATTACACTTTACTATGATATTTTATTCAAAGAACATTTTTATGTTATGCTTGGATAAAACTTTGTTATGTTTGCAATTATTCGTTGGGGGATTATGATAGTTAGGTAAGGTTATGATGAATATTTGGTAAATATTACTGTTAATGTAAAAAAAAATTGTTACGTTAGCATATATTCGTTGGTCTGTATGATAATTAGATAGGGTTATGATATTTTTTTGTTAAATATTACCATGTTAATGTAAAATTAACATTGATATGTTAAAGATATGCTTGAAAAAGTATGAATAGGTTACGTTTTGTACGATGTGTTAGTTACTTTACTGTTGTTAAGTATGGAACTTTGTTAATGTTAGTAGTTTATTCGTGCGTAAGGAGTATTAGGTTTGTCGTTGTACATTATATTCTTAGTTCAGGGAGATGATGCCCCCCTTTTAAAATGGTTAAAAGCCTTTTTTATTTAAAATTAAATGGGAAAAGGATTATTTATTAAATTCACTCTATGATCAATATGATCAAATTAGACAAGGTTCTGATAATTTTTTTTGTTAAATATTACCATGTTAATGTAAATTAACATTGATATGTTAGAGATATGCCTGTCAAAGTGTGAATAGGCTACATTTTTTGTATGCTATGTTAGTTACTTTACTGTTGTTAAGTATGGAACTTTATTAATGTTAGCAGTTTATTTTTGCTTAAGGTGTGTTAGGTTTGTCGTTGTGCATTATATTCTTAGCTCAGGTGATGCTATATTAGCTTTATTAATGTAAAAACTTTGCTACGTTAGCATATATTCGTTGATCAGTATGATAATTAGACAAGGTCATGATAAATTTTTGTTAAATATTACCATGTTAATGTAAAATTAACATTGATATGTTAGAAATATGCTTGACAAAGAGTGAATAGA
>JABUQX010132840.1:15000-21661 GCA_015478945.1 Trachelipus rathkii | reverse complement strand
GGGTAAAATTAAATATATACAAGAGTGTTAAATATATTTCCAATGATTTTATATATAAGGTTCACATTAAATATAATACAGGAATATTATTACACTTCCACATGATATACATTTTACACATAATGTTTATGATTATTTTATTATTAAAATTCTCTAAATCTTTGCAAATTTGCCAATCATTTAATATAATTATCAAATATATAGTTTCGTGTCTCATTAATACATTCAGTTTAACACCTACGTAAAAAGTTCCGCGCTCAGATATCGATAGTTATATTTACATTCGGGGTTCCACCTGCACTAAATACTTCTTGCCATATGTTTTCTAATAGATAAATGAAGTATGCTGGACGTCTACTAGAACTTAGAAGCGATCGATGATGAGCGTAGGATCATCAATCAGGGTTTTCTTAAATACGTAGTATTCTTGGTATAACATCGTATGAATTACGGTCATGTAATTAGATAACACAAATGTCTTCTCATCTGTATTAACATTCGCTTACGTACTTCTAACATATATTCATCTGCTCTAGGCCTGAAATGTAGAATCCAAATGATGTAGGTTCAAATATGTCTGTGTCATTTTTCTCTCCCATATCTAACCTCCAAACTGATTCATGTTTGATGTTTATTAAAAGCTACTAGGTAAGTTGCTTTTCGCTCGGTTTCTTCACACAGGCCTAATAAACTGTTTCGCCACTTAAAGCGGAGCTGGTTTAAAGTATATCGGTAAGCCACTTTCAGTGTCCCCGCTTACATATACAAAGTAATTCATTCGGACGTTCACGAAAATACGCTGGTATCGTATAACAGGGCGTATTGGGTAGCACACTTGAAAAATTCAAATCCATCGGGTTTTCTTTTATATAAGAATGAAACCCTACTTCCGGGGATCTTGATTTCCCACTGGATAATGTCCTGGATTGAGGTATACTTGTTAAGGTGATTCATGATATACACTTAGTGAAAATAGAACACTTTTATTACAAACCAGAGAGCTTGTGCACGCTTAACAGCTAAAACGAGTATGATTTTAAAATGAGTTTGGGTCTAAAACATCCGCCTGCTCAAATATAATTTTCAGCCAATCAGAGGTAAGGTTCAGGATATGAAAAAACATGTTTTTACATACGTAAAACCAAAAAAGCGATAAAAGCGAGGGAATATTGCGCCTGCGGGCGCACGCGGCGGCGGTTACGCGGAAATATTGCGCCTGCGGGCGCACGCGGCGGCGGTTACGCGGAAATATTGCGCCTGCGGGCGCACGCGCGGCGGGGACGCGGCGGGACGCACCAGCGGGTGCGGGGTTGGCTGCCTTTGCGGGTGGGGCTCATGCTGAGCCCTGGTGGTTAGCTTATGAACTAGGGGAAAACTACTCCGACCAATCACAAGTAAGGAAAACATTTCCTTCTTACCTGCTTAAAGGATCTTACCGATCCATCATGTTTCAGTTTGAAATATATTTTATAACAAAAATAATAACAATTTTGATTCATTGTCTATACTGGATTACCTTTGATCTTGCGTATAGAGAATAATCTAGCCCGTTCTAACAAAAAGGCTTTCTAAATTTTAGGCCTAAAATTTAGGCCTAAACCTAGTTATTGCACCACATTTTCCAGAAAAAGGTCAGTTTGGAATACTATTTTGACTGGAATTAGTTAAATCGCCCC
The DNA here is from genome assembly GCA_015478945.1 of Trachelipus rathkii. Classification (NCBI taxonomy): domain Eukaryota; kingdom Metazoa; phylum Arthropoda; class Malacostraca; order Isopoda; family Trachelipodidae; genus Trachelipus; species Trachelipus rathkii. The sequence continues at coordinate 19,985 of JABUQX010132840.1, read as the reverse complement.
GGGATTACACCAAAGGATTATGCCTGACACACATTTTACAGAGAGAGGTTCAGTTCGTATCTGTAAGGAGTAGCGTGTTGATTGTGTTTCTCGTGATGGATTTTCAATGTACATAGATAATAATAATAATAATGAAGAAAACCGGAATTATTTAAAAAACTTTAAAATTTTTTAAGTTTCAAACATAAATATAAATGTAAGTGAATATTGTTATTTTTAAATAAGAACTTAGGAAGATTTTAATAAAATACATGTACAGTCCTTCTCTTAACTTATTTGTTTCTTTTTATACTTGATACAATGGGCTTATTCTAAAGATGATGGAAACAGTAAGCAAAGAAAACAAAACGGCCTAGCTTGGTTGTAGAGGGTGCTAGGGGCTGACCTTACTGATTACGATTTATGCTTTTAAGTACGTAAATATATGTTTGTTAATTAAAATCTTCACTAAAACTGTTTAGTGAAAAGTTATTTAAAACTTGATAGTTATAAGATTTATAAACAAAAAGTATTAACAGTAAATAATAATTCTTGCTCAAAGGTAATGATTGACTTATATAAAAGTTAATAAACTATTGGAAACTAATCTTTAGTTATATTTGAATGACGTAATTAAAATGTACGTTCATTAAAAAACATAAATGTTTTAATAAATTATACGTTATATGTAGTAAAAGTGAGTGTGTGTCCCGTCACGGTGTGTGTGTGATGTCGTGTGGTGTGTGTGTGTGTGTGTGTGTGTGTATGTGTGTTCTAAATAACACTAAGTATAAAATAAAAATAAAACAATAAAGATAATAAAAATAATAAAAATAATAATAAAAATAAATAAAAATAATAATAAAATAAATAAAAAGTATTAAAACAAATATAAAAAACATACATTTAATAAATATATGAGTTAAAACAGTAAAACAGAGTGTGTGTGTAAGTAAAATCTGTGTGAGTGAAGTAAATCTGTGTGTGTAAGGTTGTGTGTGTTGGTGTGTGTAAGTAAATCTGTGGTGTGAGTAAAATCTGTGTGAGTGTAAGTAAATCTGTGTGTGTGTGTGTGTGTGTGTGTGTGTGTGTGTGTGTGAGTAAGTAAATCTGTGTGCGTAAGTGCTTATAAGCGTCATAGTGTGTATGAAACTTATAACAAACCATGAAACTCATAAGATTATATAAGGAACCATGAAACTCGTAAGCATATATATACTATATATCCTATCTAACTATTACCTATATACCTATATATACCATATATATACCATATATACTATATATATATATATAATATATATATATATATTACTATACTATACTATCTATATATATATACGTATATATAGTATATATGTTACTGACCACTTGAATTCTGTTGAATCGGCCACGTAAGTGGGGCTACTCTCTCTCAAAGCCAGTCACGTTACGTGGGTCAAAATTGACCCAGGTATCTTGCAAGGTCAAGGCCGAAATATCATTGTGTGTGATGGTGCTGTGTGTGTGTGTGTGTGTAAGTAAATGTGTAAAGTAAATTCAATCTGTGTGTAAAGTAAATCTGTGTGTGAGTCTAAGTAATCTGTTGTGTTGGGTGTGTGTGTGTGCGTAAGTAAATTCTGATGTGCGTAAGTGCTATAAGCGGCATAGTGTGTATGAACTGGATAACAAACCATGAACTCATTAGATTCTATAAGAACCATGGAAACTCGTAGCATATATATATATTATTAAGATTATATATATAGATATATATATATATTATATATATATATATTATTATAATATATATATATATATATATTATATATATATATATATATACTGACCACGTGATTCTAGTTGAATCGGCCACGTGGTACTCTCTCTCTCTCAAAAGCCATCAAGTTTAGCGTGGCGTCAAAATTGCCCATGGTATTCTGGCAAAGGTCAAGGCCTGTAAATATCTTGTGTGTGTGTGTGTGTGTGTGTGTGGGTGTGTAAGTAAATGTGTAAGTAAATCTGTGTGGAAGTAAATCTGTGTGTGTAAGTAAATCTGTGGTTGAGTGTAAGTAAATCTGTGTGTGTAAGGAAATCTGTGTGGTGTGAGTAAGTAAACTGTGTGAGTGGTAAGTAAATCAGTTTGTGTGTGTGTTGTGTGTGGTAAGTAAATGTGTAAGTAAATCTGTGTGAGTGTATATATAAATCTGTGAGTGTAAGTAAATCTGTGATGTATATGTTGTCTTGTGTGTGTAAGTAAATCTGCGTGTGAGAAAGTAAATCTGTGGGTGTAAGTGCTTATAGTGTCATAGTGTGGATAACTATATAACAAACATGAAACTCATAAGATTATATAAGGAACCATGAAACTCGTAAGCATATATATAGTATATACTGTAGTATATATATAATATATTATATAAATATAGTAAATATATATTATATAGTATATAGTATATTATATAGTATTATATGCTATATATATAAATTATTAATTTTAATTATTATTATTTAATTATTCATTATATTCTTATTAATTATTCCCATGGGATTAATAATTATTATTATATAGAAGTGTTTAAGAACTTTGAAATAAATTTAGGGATATATTTGAATGAAGAATATAAATGTACGATGTTTAATTAAACATACAATGTTATTTATAAATTATTACGTTATATGGTGTAAGGTGAGTGTGCGGGTGTGTGAGGTGAAAGTGAGTGTGCGTGTGTGTGGGGTGTAAGTGAGTGTGCGTGGTGTGGGGTGTGTGTGTTGTGTGTGTGTGTGTGTGTTGTGTGCACTGTGTGTTGATGTGTGCGTGGACGTAAGATATAATCTGTGCCGCTGACTGTAAGTAAATCTGTGTGTAAGTAAATCTGTGTGTGTAAGTAAATCTGGTGTGTAAGTAAATCTGTGTTGTGTAAGTGTAAGTGTATCTGTGTGAGTGTAAGTAAATCTGTGAGGTAAGTCAACTGTGTCGTGAGTAAGTGTCTATGGAGAGTGTAAATGCTTATAAGTGTCATAGTGTTATGGAAACTTATTTAACAACATGAAACTCATAAGAATTATATAGGAACCATGAACTCGTACAGCAGTATATATATAATATATGGTATATATATATATTATATATATATATTAATAATATAATATATATATATATATATGATATATATTAATATATATATATATATAATATATATAACACACGGTAATATTATTCCTATTATATAATATTATTATAGTATACTGACACGTGGATCTAGTTTGAATCGGCACGTAATTACTCTCTCTCTCTCTTCTCTCGTCTCTCTCTCTCTCTCTCTCTCATATATATATATATTATATATATTATATATAGTATAATATATATACTAACTAACTATATATATATCAGTATATTATATTATATATATATATAATATATAATTTAATTATATTTATTATTATTAATTATTATTTATTCTTATTATTATTATTATATTAATAATTATTATTATTATAGAAGTTTTAAGAAACTTTGAAATAATTTTAGTTATATTTGAATGAGAAATATAAATGTACGTGTTTAATTAAACATAAAATGTGTTTAATAAATTATACGTTAATATGTGTAAGTGAGTGTGCGTGTATGTGGTGTTATAAGTGAGGTTGCGTGTGTGTGGGTGTGTGTGTGTGTGTGTGATGGGTTGTGTGCTAGTGTGTGTGTGTACAGTAATCTGTGCGTGAGTGTAAGTAAAGCTGTGTGTAAGTAAATCTGTGTGTTCTGTAAGTAAATCTGTGGTGAGTGTAAGTAAGCTGTTGAGATGTAAGTAAATCAGTGTGCTGAGCTGTAGAGTAAATTCGTGTGCCTGTACAGGTAATCTGGTCGTGTGTAAGTAAATTTTTTCTTTTGCGGACGTAGAGTGCTAAGTAAAATCTGTGTGTGTGTGTGCTGTGTGTGTGTGTGTGTGTGTGTGTGTGTGCGTGTGTCTGTGTGCGGGTGTGTATGTGTGTTCTAAATAATAATAATTATTAATAATAATAATAACACTAAGTATAATAATAAAAATAATAAAAATAAAATAATAATAAAAGTAAAATAATAAAAATAAAATAAAAAGAATAAAAAGAATAAAAATAAAAAGTATTAAAACAAAATAAAATAATAATAAAAGTAAAATAATAAAAATAAAATAAAAAGAATAAAAAGAATAAAAATAAAAAAGTATTAAAACAAAAATAAAAATAGAAATAATAAAAAAGTATTAAAACAAAAATAAAAATAGAAATAATAAATAAAAAATATAAAAGAAAACATAATGTTAATAAATATATGAGTTAAAACAGTAAAGCAGAAAGTTAAAACAGTAAAACAGAAAGTTAAAGCAGTAAAGCAGAAAGTTAAAACAGTAAAGCAGAAAGTTAAAACAGTAAAACATGAGTTAAAGCAGTAAAACAAAAGCATACTAATCCCCCCTTGGTGTTAGGTCACACCTCTATTGATTTACTGATTTACTGCTTTATATATCAGTGACTCTAGATCGCTATTTGATATAGATACGTCTGCGCCTGTTATTTGTCTTGAAGATTCACCCTCCAACGCGCAACCTGCATGTAATACGGAGGGTATTGCATCTCATAGACCTAAACGTCTATATAGAAGAATCATTGAAGTAAACGACTGGCCTTACCCCTATCGTGAGGTTTTTACACCAACCACTGTGAGTAAAATAATTCGGCTACATGCCTTGTAAGTGTAAAATAATTCATTACATTATTAGAAACCTTTATATATATATATATATATATATATATATATATATATATATATATATATATATATATATATATATATATATATATATATATATATATATATATATATATATATATATATATATATATATATATATATATATATATATATATATATATATATACGAAACAGACAGCTGAATATGGATCCAACGATTACCTACCCCTTCCTGTAGTTACTCTGCCTACATTCATTTTAAGTCCATCTGAGGCCGTTTCTTGTTTAGAAG
>JABUQX010132840.1:7500-10000 GCA_015478945.1 Trachelipus rathkii | reverse complement strand
TGAAGATTTCCTACTGTAGTTTGCTTGAGGAACATCCCTTTTAAGTCCCCAACAATAGTCTGCAAGCATATTTGGATTCCAATTTCCCTGATAACGTTTTTCGATAGTTGAAATATCTTGGTGGAATCGCTCACCATGCTCATCGCTTATAGCGCCTAGATTGCAGTTAGGAAAAAAGTCCAAGTGTGAATGAAGGAAATGTATTTTTAGGGACATGTTACATCCCATTGCTTTATAATTTCGAAGGAGTTCGGAAACTAGTTCTTCATAGTTGTCGGCCTTAATATTGCCTAGAAACCCAGTTATGACCTTTTTAAAGGATCTCCATGCAGGTTTTTCAATATTATTCAAGCTTTCATCAAAGTGATGGTCCTTCATTAGCTCCCTTATTTGTGGGCCTACAAATATACCCTCTTTAATTTTAGCCTCACTGATCCTAGGGAATTTCTTATTTACGTATAGGAACCCTGGACCACTTTTATCCATCGCTTTTACAAAAATTTTCATTAACCCGAGTTTGATGTGCAAAGGAGGAAGATATACGAGTTCAGGTTTCACAAGTGGTTGAAAAATTACATTTTTATTTCCAGGTATTAGATTTCTTTTAGGCCATTGCTTCTTGACAAAATGATTTTTGCGATCTCTGCTATCCCACTCGCATAGGAAACAACAAAATTTAGTATATCCTTGTTGGAGACCTAACAAAAGTGCTATAACTTTTAAATCACCGCATATATTCCAAGAATGCTGTTCGTATCGTATTTTCGATAACAAAATTTTCATGTTGTCGTAGGTCTCTTTCATATGGGCTCCATAGGCAATAGGAGTCGAAGGTTTCACATTTCCATTATGAAGAAGCACTGCTTTTAAACTGAGTTTAGAAGAATCTATAAACAATCTCCATTCCTTAGGATCATGACAGTCTCCTAATTCTCTCATTAATGAATCAACATCAGTACAATACACTAAATTGCCGTCTACCGAGAAAAAGCGTCGGAATTCTTCTTCGCGTCGCCGATAAGAGGAAATTGTAGTTCCCTTCTCAAGGAAATTCCAACCCTTTAATCTAGATGCCAATAGTTCTGCCTGTTTCTTTGACAATGATAGATCACGAACTAGATCATTGAGTTCATGCTGATTAATTCTATGAGGTTCTGTTGACATTCCATCATAATCAAGGTCTTCAAAGTCGTCATTTTCTGGACGTATTTGTAAATCTTCGTCGTCGAAGTTTTCTGACAGGAGATTCACGTTTTCAGGAGGTGCAGGGATAGGAAGCTCTTCGCTGTGAGGAACAGGCCTAATAGCCGAAGGTAGGTTTGGATATTTAATGGTCTTCTTGGTCTCGATTGTTATTCCAGCAATTTTTGTAATGCAAAAATAACAGTCTATTGCGTGATCCTTTGGTTCCCTCCACATCATTGGAATTGTTCGTTAAGTCAACCACTAAGTAATGTTACACAGGATGCACAGCAAATATGAGGTGCCCAAGATTTATCTTGATCACCAAGCTTAATTTCAAAATAAAGTTTATATGCTTTTTTTATTAAGGGAGTAATATTCCTCATTTGGGACTTCAACGTCAAAAACATCTTAGACACCATTTTTTATCCGCATATCATATACACATACTTATATCCACACCCCTCTTATAGACAGGCATCCTTACTCCTTATATCCCTATGTGTGGGGTAGAAAGAATTGCCCACATCGTATGTCCTGCGTGTAGTAGAAGGCGACTAAGGGACAGTGGTAGTTGGGGTGGCTGCCCACTACCACTTCTCTTTTGTCAGGAATGCTAATGCATGCCTCGGAGAAGGTCGTGATCGCAGTAAATGGCCTTCTATCTTTCGGCGAAAATGTATGAATCGTATGGGTACATGGAATTTCAGCGGAATTAATGTTCAGGAGAAAAGGAGAGAGACGATGGATGTATTTAGAAAGGGAAAATTTGATATGCACGCTGTGACTGAAACAAAGATGAAAGGAAACGGTGAAAATGAGTGGTTGTGGTGTGAAATGTGTGTGTGCTGGTGTGGAAAGGAATGAGAGGGGAAAGAAGGAGTTGCAATTCTGATGAGTGACTTGTGGTACAGAGCTATTATAGATTTTGTGTGTGTGAGTTCTAGAATTCTAATGGTTAAATTTAAGTTTGAAAAGGTCAAGGTATGTGTGGTTGTGATGTATGGTTGACCTAAGGGTGCGATTTTCTGGGATAATATGAATGTTGTTTTGGATGGGGTGAGTAGGAGCTTCAGATTGATTGTGTTGGGTGATCTAAATGGTTGGATAGGCGATCAAAAAAGGGATGGTAGGAAGGTGATTGATATCTGTAAGGAGAGAGGTATGTGTGTAAGTAATACTTTCTATAAACACAAGAGTACTCATAAGTATACTAGAGTTGGTGTAGGGAGAGATGGTATCGAAGTGAAAATTATGATTGAGTTTGCGTTGGTGAAGAAGGAGGTGTTAAAGTATGTGTTGGATGTTAAGTCGGTGA
>JABUQX010132840.1:0-2500 GCA_015478945.1 Trachelipus rathkii | reverse complement strand
TTATTATTATCAAATTTATTTCCCTTTTGTAATCATCTCAAGAGCAGCATCTATTTAATAGATGCTGCTCTGGAGATTACAAAAAAATAGATGCAATACAAAATAACTGCATGAAAATGTCTCCATTCTATAATAGTCTTTTAAAAAACCAACTAAACGAATAAGGAAATAAACTTCATAGAAAATTAAGACTTCCTCCATTCACTGTTCTGACTAGAAAAAGGCCAAATGGTTGGCGAAAGCTCGTCCTTGTTAATTTTATCAGTTTTATATGTTTTAGTAAAGTGTTTTTAATGTGTTGTTTATTATAATTCTACCTAGTTAGCAACTAAGGGTTTTTAAATAGTAAATATATAAAGCGAGATTAGCTTGAATTCCAAATATATATATATATATATATATATATATATATATATATATATATATATATATATATATATATATATATGTATATATATAATATAAATACTATATATATATATATTCAGATAAAATAACTATATTATTACTATAATGCTAATAATTATTATTACTGTTATTAAAAAATGGTTATAAATTGATATAACGAAATAAGGATCTGGAGCGAAAATCCTTTTCCTTTGGAACAACTAAATAATCACTTGTCCGGACGAAGGATGACACAGAGACCTGAAAGTTCATGAGTGGCTGACCCTCAGTTTTATAGAAGGAATTAGGGTCCTTCCGACCACTTTCAAATTATGAGGATTATATAACTAAATGTTTTGGTGAAATGTGCAAGTTTTTTTGGTAAACTCTTTTTGGGAATGCAAAGTTGTTTTAAATAGTAGATTATATATATATATATATATATATATATATATATATATATATATATATATATATATGAACTTCTTAATAGATAGATATATATATTTATATATATATATATATATATATATATATATATATATATATATATATATATATATATATATTTATCAGTAGCGTTTCCTGATTTGAGGGATAAGGGTGATATATATATATATATATATATATATATATATATATATATATATATATATATATATATATATATATATATATATATATATATATATATATATATATAATAAGTATATATATATATATATATATATAACCAACATATATATATATATATATATATATATATATATATATCAGAAGGTAGACACTTCCGCTCTTTAGTCCGTAGTCCGCTAGTCCGCTGGTCCGCTCCGAGCGGACTACCAGAATAGGTGCGGACTAGCGGAGGTGCGGAGTCGTCAGGAAATTAGCGGACTTGCACGTGCGGATCAAAAAAAGTTTCCGCTCTTTTGTTCCGCACCTTTTTAAAAAATGAAAATATAGTTTACTTATTAAGAATTCTTATTGGTTATAAAAAAGAAATATAATTTTTATTTTAAGTTTATAACTAATTATACTTTTAGTCTAAGACTTATTGTTTTTTAATAATTAAACTTCCAAAAATAATATCAACCTCCTTAAAGGTACCATATATAATAAATAACATTTAAATTGATTTTATAGACTGAATGGCTATTACCCTCATCTATAACTTTAATTAATTATATTATTACTATAATAACTAGGCAATATCTAAATCAATTCTGTGTAAAACCCAAATATATATATATATATATATATATATATATATATATATATATATATATATATATATATATATATATATATATATATACTATATATATATATATATATATATATATATATATATATATATATATATATATGTATGTTTGTATACATATATATATTAATATATAAAAATACATATATATATATATATATATATATATATATATATATATATATATATATATATATATATATATATATATATATATATATATATATATATATACGCTATATATATATATATATAGCTACCGAGCTGATACGTAGCATTAGCATCGACTCTGCAGGAGTCGAGGCTTTCATGGAGTCTACTAAAGTCTTGGACGAAATAGATCTTCTTATGGGTGGACAGGGTGGTCAAAATATTTCAGAAGGGAGGCAGAATGATTTAGGTGAGGACCTTAAATTAGCAATGGACTGCTGGAAGTGAACTAACACCAGCACTCCTCTCACCAAGGACATCTTTCCCTTTCAGCATAGGCAAAATTTGTTGAACTTGTTCATAAAATATAATACACCTCTCCTAGTTCTGCTGCTGTAGAGCGAATATTTAGCATTGGTGGGGATATTTTGAGGGCAAAGAGGTCAGCCTTAACTGCTTTTAATTTTGAGCACCTAATCTTTTTGAAAGGTAATATGGATCTCTTGTCCTTTGAAGACGACATTGAGGAGGAAGTGGAAAATCTTGAGATTTTGTAAATATTCATTCAATTTTCATATAATATTATAAATAAATTTTTTGTAAGGATATATACTATTTAGTATTTAATATTAAAATCTTTCGTGAAGTCGCACATTATTAGCGGGAGACGTGCGGACGTGCGGACTTGCGATAGCGGAG
>JABUQX010132839.1:0-21778 GCA_015478945.1 Trachelipus rathkii | reverse complement strand
TAATTTTTAGCTAAGGTTTTAGAATATGGACCTGAATGAGTTTTTGCCTTTTATATAAGTATTTGGACAATAGGTCCTATTAAAATTGATGAATTGTTTAGGTTCAAGAAGAGGTTGGTTCAACTTTTCATGTTTTTTTGTTTCGTGTTTTCTGAGGAAAGATTAGGATTAGTTGTGGATATTATATGTTTTTGTTATGATTTTGTTTCTTACAATAATTTTACTTTTCATTTGATGTAAATCATATAAAGTTTATGACCATGATTTTGTCAGTTAAGCCTGCAAGCTGATGGTTTTAATTGGTAGTATGAAAGTGGTTTTCAGACCGCAGTGTCAAGTCATGTATGTGTTGTAGGATCTTACTTGGTGATGTTTCAATTGCTGGATATCTGGCTTTTTTTTTGTGGGGCCTATATTGAAATGTTAGTAAGGTTAGATTTGTGGGGGAGAGTGTATTTTATTTGCCGTTGCTATCTTTGTGGTTAAGTGTGTTTCTTTTGGAATTTTTTCTGAGATGGGTTATTAGAGTAATATTTAGAAGATACATTGTATTTTGTATTTGACTTCTCAGCTTCCTGTTTAGAAGTGTTAATTTCGATGTTCAGAAACCCTTTGGTATTTATTATACTTCGCTGTGTATTTGACGAGGAGATCAGTTTTGTGTATTAGTATTATTTCTTTTAGTCAATAGCTTTTTGGATGAAGTTTGCCTCATTTAGGCTGATGAAGATTTTGCAATGTGGTATAGTATAGGTTGAGTGGTACATTGTTGGATTTAAAAGTGGTTTCACAATACACACGTGTATGTGATAATGGTTTATTTTTATAAGGATTATCGGATTAGATGATGTTTGTTTTCTCTTTATAAATCCTTTACGACAAGGGTGTTTTTCTTAATATTATCTTATGATTTTAGACCAGACTTAAATGCTATGTTCTTATTTGTTTGCTTTTTTTTTATTACAAAGTGCCACCTCTTTTTTTTAGAATATGCTAGGGTGTTTTAGATTCAAATGATTTGATAAACTTTTGGGTGTGGCAGATATGTGCATTGTAATTTTATTAGGTAAAGTGGTTGTAGGTGCTTGACCAGGTTTACTAAATAAGTCTTTTGTGAGCTAGTGTCTTTGCTTTGTTTTGTGCTTGGTGTTTCTTTGTGGACCGGAAAATATTTTAGTTGTTGATTATAACAGATTTTGAAATAGTAGTAATCAGTGTTTTTGATGTAGAATTTATAGTTATTATAGTGTGCTTTGGGAGTGATAAATCGCATGTTGTTTTACTAGAGCAAGGAAGTAATAGTAATATTTTAATAATAGCTATTAGGCATTATTATAGAGTATTGTGCCATGGGCCTTTTTATTTACTTAAGAGACTTATATGCTAGGGAGTGCAACGTTAGTTGTAACAAGTTTATTTGTTTTGAGCTTGGTAAGTAGTGAGGAGAGGTGTAAGGAGTTAGGTATGTTTTCTGTAGAATACGATTCCGAAGGAATATTTACCCAGTTTTACATATTGTTTTACTATCTATGATTTAAGGTGGAGCCAATATTCTTATTTTTGTTGGCACGGAGGGTATGGACAGGGGGTCATCAAGAAATTGACGTAGATGCTGTCTGATTTGATTAAGATATAGTATTATTCACAATGTGGTTGTTAATTTTGGAATGATTTGCACAGGAGGTATGTTTTAGTGTGGTCTCATTGCAACTTTAAGAAGTGGTTTGTGTATAGGTTTGTTGTCAGGGGTTTGGTGATCACTAGTTATATTTAGACGATACTCATTGGCTGAGTTTTTAGTATATATTAGTTATGTCGTAGTGCTCTGAGTACCTAACTATTTTTACGCATTTTGATGGTTTTGTGTGGTGAGTTTTCATTTTTTTTTTTGACAGCTCTCAAATGGTGTTTTGGTTACAAATTTACAACTTTGGGTGTTTGTGGATTTGCGATTTCAAGAGCATGTTTTGGTAGGTGAGTTGGGAACAGTCACCGATTGCCCAGTGTTCTTACTGTCCAATTTTCTTATGTTGTATGTTGTATCAAACAATGTTTATATATATTCACACATTTACTATAATCTACACTACCTATCTTATATATATCTCTCTTTCTCTTGCACATTATCAAATTGGAAAGTTGGTGTGTGTAGTTTGATGTGAGAATTACCTTATTTGTTTTTGCGGTAAAACTTTCAGACCAATTGAGTCCGTTTACTTGTTTAGTCGATTTATTTCTTGCATTCCGATATTGCGAACGAGCTTGATAGAACACCCTGTTACTATATTGTGGTATTGGACGATGAGTTTATTTATAATTGATTTATATTAATATTATTATAGCTTATAGTGTGGTGATAGTTTTTATTTTATATTTTATATATTATATAGATATTTTTATTATTGATTATTATATATTATTATAATTATTTATTATTATTATACTTTTTTATTTTTTATATATATTATTTCTATTTTTATTATTTATTTTAATTTTATAATTATATATATTATTTTTTATCTTTTTAATATTATTGTTTATGGTTAAATCTAGCAAATCAATTTGCTGTAGAGGTGTCTGTGTTGAGAAATTATTGTTCTCGATGTTTTTTCATGTTCCTTATTGTTTTTTATTTTTTCCGATGCTTTTTTGTACGACCTTCTCCCAAGTTGGGGCTTAAGGGATTTGAAGAAGAAAGAAAGATTAGTTGACTTATATTATATAATATTATTCTCATTTTTATATATTAATTTAATTATTTAATATATTAGATGATATGTATATATATATGGTTATTTTCTATTATTATTATTCTAAATATCTTTATTGATATATATATAGATATTTATTATATTTGTATTCTTTAGTTTATTATCTATATATATAATTATATTATATAATATTATTCTTTTATAATAATTTATGATTTATTTAGTATTTTTTTTTTTATTCATTATAATTATGTTATAAAAAATAGTTTTTAAAAAAATTCTTTATAATAATATTATATAATTATATATTTATGTTTATTAATATACTTCATTTTTTTTTCCTTTGACTGGTGGGAATGTGCAGCTTGCATTGACGGATACTTAAAATAGTGTGTTATGAGTATACGCAGTTTCGTATTAGGTTTTTGGGAATGCTGCTTCACCTTTATGCTCTTTTAATTTGAGACGTCGCAGTCAGGATATCCACCTAGAGCTTCACGTGATGTGACGAACCTCTACTCTTTATGGCATTTATATTATAGGTTTCATCTGTGTGACAGGGCTTGGTAACAAACGTACCCTCTATCAATAATTGGTCATTATTTATTTTTTCACTTTTCTCTTTCTTCCTCCAACTTATTCCTCTTTCTCATCCTACTTTTGTTCGTCTCTCTAATTTGGTCGATACAGCAACATCAATTATATTTCTTTTATACTACCAACTACATCACCGTTTCCACGATTAATTATACACTTCTCGCAATGATCTTCATTTATTTTTATTTATCCTTTCTTTTCGCACACCTGCCTTATTGACGTCATTTTCTCTATTTTTTAATGCTTTTCCACATAAAGATTAGGTTGTCATCTTACACTCATTTTGGTCTTTTTAATCTATAACTTCGTATGTGGCAGAGTCAATGGTTTCTCTGTACTAATTTTACCCTTTGGTCCGAGAAATTTGGATTGCTCTAGTTACCCTGCGAATTCAATGATTAGTCTCTCTACATTTCTTATGGATTTAACTGCCCATACTCTTGCTACCATTACACTTTCCACTACTCCTTGCATATCTCCATTCCTTGTTTAATTCTCAATCTATCTCTTTTTATCAGCACTGTTTGTCTCTTGTTTACTATCAATTATAACTTTCACCTCGTGAGAACTTCCCACTAATCCATAACTTATTTACATTGATTTTTCACCACCCTTACTTCTTACACTCCTGCAATCCTTGCTAATCATTCTCTTACTTTTTTTCAGTATCCTCTTACACAATACCATCATCCACTGACATATTGTTAGGTCACTTACTTTTACTTTTATTTTATTTAAACATTTCTTTGCAAATCACAATTGTTGAATTTAATTCAGTATTTATAGTGTCTTATAATTTTTTATAAGTTCTCAATATTGTAGTATAAGTTTTTTTGTTATTGTCATTTGATGAGTAGGAAATGTATATTTAGCAATTTTTGTCCTTGGTTTTATTTTAAATGGTACAAGAACTTGTATCGATATATGTGATGAAATTCGTTTAGCGTGGTTATGATTCTCATAATTCCTTGCCTAATGCCTAATTTTTCAAATATTCATCTATTTTCGGGTTTAGTTTGATATTGTATGATTTTCTCTTAATATTTTGGTTTAGTATTATTTAATTAGGTCTTTGTATTATTTTTTGATGCTATTCTTATACTGTTATAATTACCTTGTTGTTTTATTTTACTCTATTGTGATGAATCATTTCATGATTTTGTTTTAACTATTCTTACATAGATATTAGTTCATATTTTGAACTTTAAGAATATTACAGAATATAACTTTTAACAATAAATGCATTTAGAATATATTTTTTTTATAATCGCAGATATTATTATATATTAATCATAAAAATAAAATATAATCTTCTTATCATTGTTAATATTTCTGTGAATGGTTAATGAAGATGATGTTTTGTTAGTACATGATACAGTTGGTTCATTGTATCTTTGAGGTGAGTTCATAATTTATTCTATTATGTCTCAATTTTTTATTGACTTTTAATTTTTTTTTAAAATGCCATTTTTGTTTTCAATATTTTAATGTTTAGCCATCTTAGATACGCATTAACTTGGCTCTAATTTTATGAATTACTTTTCATTACAATTCTCAACACTCTTATTTGGGTAGAAGCTTAATCGAATGTATCCTACAGTTAATGATAAAACAAAAATATATGAAATTTAAAGAATGTTTTTAGTCAATTTTCTATATTTAGAAATAGCGTTTTTTCCTATTTCCATTTGATTTCATCTGCTTACTTGGTGTTTTTGTTGATATTTTGATATTCTTAGTTATTAAAAAGAAACCATATATATATATAAACTATATTCTATCATTTTTAGCAATATATGTTAGTTTTGTTTTATTTCATTTAGTTCTAATTAGCTATTAATCAATATTAAAGCTTATTAATAATAAAAAATCAATTGATGTGAATTTTATAGACTGCGGACAATATTTTAACTTGTGTTTGTGACAAACAACTATTCATTATTTTAAACATGAAATTTGATTAACCTGAATGATATTTAATTTTTCATTGAAACTTTATGATCGGAAAATATTATCGTTAAATTTGCAAAAATTGATAATAAAGTTAATTATTATTATATTTTTTTTGTGTTATTTTATATGTTTTTTTTTTTTTTTACATTATGTGACCATCTAGTTCGCTTGCAGCAGATTAATTCTTTGAGGTTGTGTGTAATCTCACTCTCAGTTTGAGAACTTTTTGCAGTGTTGCGCTAAGCCTAGATTTTTGGTTTTTTGGATTTTAATATTGTTATTTTTGACCTTTATGAAAATGTTTCTAGGTTCATTAAGCCAATTGAACTTAGGTCTAAATAGCTTATATCCATGTTATGCACCGGCTTTAAAGATCGTTAATCTGTGATTTAGAGATTTGGATTATTGGGAACTTATTTGATTCTTCTCACTTTTTATTCTGAATCGTTTACTAGGGAATGCTAGACGATTTTTTCTTGTATTCATCATTTAGTGTTACAGTTTTATAGAAAACTATTAGTATCCAGCATGTCTCAAGAAGTTCGTGTTCCTGCGTTTTCTACGTAGATTCCAATGATAAACTAGTGATTATTTTTATTTATTCATTTCAATTTATTTTCTATTAAGCTGGAATAATAATTATATTACAATTATAATTTATATAATTAAGCTCCGAGATCCTCAATTCTTTGTTTGAAAATGATGTGTGTTTACATAGGGAAGTTTGGAACACTGGTATAACTAAATTTTAACCTATAAAGTAATGTTTATTATCCAATTCCTATACAGTTTATTTTTATCCACTGTGTTCCATCATTTACCCCTTATCCTTTATTGTCGCTAGTTTTCTGAGTAGATCACTTTTCCTATTCAATTCTCATTTTTCCACATGTTTGTAGACTTTAAGTTTCATTACTCTTTTTATGTAATCCAGCAGGAATTGACTTCTTCAGCTTCTGATGTTTATTCGAGAGAGGATCTGTAATTTATTTATTTTAACCCGTTCTTCTAACATTTTCTTTTGATTTTTTAACTTTAATTATAGCCTATCCTTTGTGGTGTATTTTAGAGATTATGTGCTGCCCTTTCTGCTTTTATATTACAATATCTTTAGATTTTCTGTCTCTTCTTCTTCTTAATATTTATTTTAAATTTTCAAGGTGATGTTGTATACTTTTATTTGCCTTCATTATTTTTCTTTTATTAATTGTATTTCGCCTTTTTTTATGTTATTGGTTTCATTTGATTCAACTCTTCTCTTATTTACGATCAGATTGGGTCAGTAGTGACTCTATTTATTGATTCATATTCTTATAATTTAACTCTAGGTATATATATATATATTAGACTTTAAATTAGGTTCTTAGATTTTAGAAGAAATTTTATTTGAATTATTTGTTTCAAGATAAAGTTTTCACTCTTTGAATATTGTCTAAATAGTTTGGTTGGTGAATGAGAATTTGTTTGTGTTCTTTAGCAAAACCCCTCATAAAATCTTTAGTTACTTTGCAAGATTTAAAATGTTTCACTTTTTATTTGCTGCCCTTATAAAATATTAATAAAACATGTTATCCAAGAAATCTACACTACTATTTGGGGTCGTCGACCTGGTTATATGTCAAATTGTATTATATATAAAAATCTAGGTTCTATTAGAGTTTCTTATTACTATTTTCCAATAATCTTAATTCTATATTCTCAAATTGCCAGGCTGTTAAGAAATTTATTTCAATGAAAATTTTTTTTTGCGTATTCCTTAAATTTTATATAAATTTTTAACCAATTTAATTACTTCTCTATTTGTTTTGCTTTTCATAGAATGGTTTTCCAAAAGTCAGTTTAACATGTTTTTGTATTTATTTTGTCCTATTTAATTATACTTTAGTAAGATCATCTAATGATTTTAATTTTGTTTATTTCTATTACCAAATTGCTAATTATTTTTCTTGGTTATCCTGTTTTTATCAAATGGATTTTCAGGGTTGCTTTGTGTGTAGATGTGGATTTTTTTTTTAGATTCTTTTTTTTGAATCTCGTAAGATGCTTATGTGAAGCAGGTCATGAACAATTTTCCAATGAAATTTAGAAATTTTTTTCAACATATTTTTGAGTATGTAAAAATTATTTAAATAGATTAATCCATATTTAATATATAATCTCATAAAATATTTAATTATAGATTTGCATTTATAGAAAAGAGAAGAGTGTAAATTTATACACTTCTCTAAAAAAATAATGAAAAAGAATACAAAAAAGAAATTTTTGGAAAAGTACTTTAACAATATATACTTTACCTATCATTTTCAGCATATTCAAAGTACTAGAAAAGTTATGTATATACACTCATTTTTCCAATTTAAAGATAGAATGTTTAAACAAATAAATGAACCAAGCATGGGATCGTTTTTTCAGCTGCATTAAATAATTCAATTTTCATCAATTTTTTTTATTTATTTATTATTTAATTCCTATTTTTCATTACTTGTTCTGGTTACTTATCTGTGGTTTTACTATAGACTATACTGATGATTTTTATGGCAATGTCGGTAAATGTCTCGTCAGATCTATCTGTACCTTTAAGAATCCTCTTTTAAAACATTCCAACTCCTTCAGTCTTCATCTTGCCAGAATCTCCTTTGTCTTTATGTTGCATCTTTCCTATCTATTCTATTGCCTTTCTCTATTTAGTGTGCTCAAACTCATTGTATTAATACCCTCTATAACTTGGATATTTTTATACGTTTATATTTAACTTCTTGTTCTATTGTAAATGACATTGCATATTTTTATTTTACTACCTGTGTAGCTTTATTTCTTTTGCTTTCACCTAATATTTTGCTTGTTCGGATTCTATACTTCACCTTTCTCCTATTCTATTATTGTATTTAAAGTTTTATTTTGTATATCTAAGTGTTATTACTTAACTCTCAATATATTAAAGACCATTATTTTAGACAAAGTACAATATTGTAACCCACCGATAAAATTCAATCTTAGAAGTTGTAATAATTAGTATCTGATCTAAGAATCAGAATTGCTTATTTGTTGTAATTTGTTATAATTCGTTTTATTTGTATTGTATTTGTGAAAAGTTTTTATATAAAAAAATGTAATACAACATATGTGAAACTATGTGAAACACCCCAGATATGTGATACAAATGTCTAACTGGAACAGAATGGACTTTTTTATAGTAAATTTATTAATTATCAAACTAGAACACAATGTTGTTTGAAATTATTTACATCATTGTGGTAAATTAGAAAATTTGATTTGATAGTAAATTTGGGATATCAATTTCCAATTTACAAAATTAACTTAAAGGACTAAAACCTTATTTCTATATAAATTCCCTCTTTTGAATTTTCTTATATTTTGACCTTTTTTATTAATCTGTTTTTTTTTATTTATATTGTAATTTTTTTTCTGTTTTTTATGTTTCATATATTTTATGTTTTTGGGTTTTGAATTTTTTATGGTTATTTCCTTTTTTTTGTTGGGTTAGGTTATTTTTGAATATTCCTATAAGGGTTTTATATGTATTTAATTGATGCGTATATGGTATGTTAGTTTTGTTGTGTTTATATTATTGTGTACATTATTATTTATTGATATATTTTCAACGGTTGTGTCAGTATATCGTGTGCGTATTTGTAAGTGTTATGTATTTTTCATTTTGTATTGCATGTTTCTTTCGTTTTTTGTTATTATTATGTATTTTTTTTCTTTTGATTATTCCTTATCATATTGGAAGTGCAGCCTACGCCTTCTTTGATTTCAGTTATTGTAGTGTTAGTTTTTTTTAGTAAATTTGTTACACTTTCTATGCTATTGGCATCATTTTGTCACCATTCTTCCTCAGCTTTCTTTACAATATTCGACTTATTACCATGCCTCTTCGATCTTTTCGTCCTATCTGGAGGACTAGTTCAACTTTGTTTACTTGTAGGTTCCGGCTTTGATGATTTTGTTTATTCTTGTTTTTTATAACTGCCAACTATTAAGACCTTATTATATCTTTTAGCCTTTCTCTTCTATTTTTTTCCTGTTTATGTGTTGTCACTGTTCCTCTTATCCGTAGTCACACTCCTATAGTCTCAATATGCCATTACTATAGTGTTTTTCTAACATTCCCTTCTTTCTCTATTCATACTATTCATTTACTTCACTTGATTTGAATTCTCCTGACTTTATTAACCATTACATTAAATACCAAAAAAATTTTTTCTGAATGTAACAACGCTATTACTTTTATTTTAGTTATTAGTTTATTTGTTCTTATTAATATATAATAATAAAATTCGCTAAACTCCTAATAGTTGATTTTAAAAATAAATAGCCATATTTATTTAATCTTAGCAAGCTTGAAATTAGTCCTAGTATTCCGTCGACTAGATTGCAATATATGTAATTTAACAATAGGTTTTACTTGATTCAAGACATCTCAGTATATCTTTCCTTGAGTAACATCAAAATGAATCTTTGTATTATAAATTTTATTACATTTATACTTATTTATCAAATTTATTCTTTCTTTTCGGTAATATTTTATTCTGCACACATTATTTTTTCTGCTTTTCAAATACTACATAGATATAATTTATATTTGGTTAATAATGATAGAAACTAGTTCTAATGATAGTTTATAAAATAATAAATATTAAAAAAATGAAATAATTTACTTATATTTATCAGCGTTCTGTCGGTTCATTCTGCAACTTGTATAATAAATACTAAATCTCTCTTGTGTGTTATGCCAACTAATTCATTATCATACTTCTTATGGAATATAAGCACTTTTTTCAGTTTTATTTTTATGAGTAGTTTTATTTCTGTTTAGTGTTTGGACAAGTTGCAGTACTTCAGACATGTTACTTTACAATAAGCAAACAAACTTTGTGACCAAATATTTTTATCACTAATATTTATAAGTGCTTAGATATAACCACTAAGAGCGAGTGATGATGATGGAGATTTGTCTTTTGTCTGTGGACCAAGCAATAAATATTTAGTGTTTATTGATAAGCAGCATTTGAAGTAGTTTCAGTGTTTGATCATATAGATATTTATCTTTCTGAAATCCTCTTGTCTATTTTGTTATTGAGCATAGTACTTGTTCCATGTCTGAGTAGCCTCAAACTTGATTTTATATATGATTATAAATACTTAATCTTGAATTTTGTAATTTATGATTTTTTTTTTCCACTCTATTTTGTTGTAGAATCATCTATCTTTTTTTCCCAATATTTATTTAATATACAGTTAAGTTCGTGGTGTACGAACCTACTTTTTCCATATCCAATAAGATCACTACACATGCTATTAATATATTGAAAAACATCTTGAAAAACAATCTTATACACAAAAACCCCAAAAAAAACTCACAAAATATATAGATCTTATATTTAGTTAGGTTATGTGCTAAGGTGTATTCTATCTTGAATTACTTGAAAATGTTGATTTTTTTTTATATCTTCTGGTAAAAAAATTGATCATTAGTGTTCTATATATTTCAATTTAATTTATAGTTATAGCTGAAAAGTCTTATTATTTAAATCTATCAATTTGCCTGTCCATTTATCAACTTATTATTTAATTTTTTGGTAGCATGGACTCTTTCCATTTAGTACGCACTTCCCAGTTTACATATTCTACTTTCACATTGTTTCACTTTTTAATGGTAGATCTAGGCTGGTTGTTATTACTGTGGATGTTGTGGTTTTTTTTTAGTTGTATTCAGGGACTTCTATAATTTTATTGTTTTCTATCTTTTATGCGAATTTGACTTGTCTCTTGCATAATTGTTCTGTGTTATTATCCAATATATTAGAAATTTTATTTTTTTATAGGGATATTAGAGGGTTATTAATGTTTGTTTAAAGAAATTTGGACGCATTGTCCCTAGTCAAACAATGTATATAGTGTCAATGGTGATTTTTTAATTTTCCGATAACGATTTCAATGGGTCTTGTTCTTAATTATGGGCAGTTGTCTGTATTTTATATTGTGATTTAGACAGTTTTTGTCCCAGAGTCAAGATTCACTAGATACGTTGTGCATGTTAGAGCTTATAACTAGATGAATATGTGTGGTGATATGGTATACGGTATGAGATAGTAGTGACTAAGTCTATTATTAATGACTTGATATGGTGATATATGGGGCCAATGAACTAATGAAGGTTTACAGGAAGCTAGATGTCGAAAGGACGTGACATTGCTTGTTAGTTTTTTTTTTTTTTTTTTTTTGTTTTTTTTTTCTCTTATACTTTTTTTCGTTTTTTCTTTTTTTTTTTCTTTGTTCTTTTTTTTTTTTCTTCTTTTTAATCTCATTTTTTTTTTTATCTTTTCATTTTTTTTTTTTTTTTTTTTGTTTTTTGGTTTTTTTGTTTCTTTTTTTTTTTTTTTTTTTTTTTTTTTTTTTTTATGTCTTTTTTTTTTTATTTTTATTTTTTTCATTTTTGTTTATTTTTTATTTTACTTTATATATTATTATTTTTTTTTCTTTTTGATATCTTTTTTTTTTTATCTTTTTTTTTTTCTTTTTTTTCTTTATATTTTTTATTTTTTTTTATATATATATTTTCATTTTTTTTTTTTTTTTTTTTTTTTTTTTTTTTATTTTTTTTTTATTTGTTTTATTTTTTTTTTTTTTTTTTTATTGTTTTTGTTTTTTCTTTTTTTTCTTTTTTTTTTTATTTTTTTTTTTTTTTTTATTTTTTTTTTTTGTTTTTGTTTTTTTATTTTTTTTTTGTTTTCGTTTTTATTTTTTTATTTTTGTTTTCTCCTCTAAATTTTAATTTATACCTTCTTAGAATAATGGGAGTTTTTGTTTGTAAAAGATTCCAATAGAATATGTGAACTTTTAACAAGATGTATAATGTGTCTATTGTAAGTGCATTATTGAGAGTACTGCCATGGTTGTTTTTTTTTTTTGGTTGTTATGGAGGAGAAACCTGTTTTTTGGTTGTGATATTAGAGTAGAGAATGGATTACTCAATGAAAAAAAGGTTATTTTTTTATTTTTATTCTAGCTTGTGTATCTTATGTCTCATTGAAAAGTTAATTAGATTTAGACTTAATTCACTTATACCAGTCATAGAAGAGAAATAAGAACGATGAGTTCAAGATAAATATTTGCAAGTATTTTATTTAAGGACCTGAAGAGTTTTTTTTAGCTTTTTTATTTTATAATTTTATAGTAAAGAATTATTGCGTTGTTCCAATTTTAAATTTGATGTATTTTTTATATTTAGTGTTCATGTTTTTTAGTATATTTCAAAATTTCTCTTATATTTTTTGTTCATTTGATGATTAGGAAATAATTTAATGATTATGATGAGTGGAATTTTTGTTATCATCTATTTGATAAATTGTGTCTTACGAATTGTTTTAGTGGTAAAATGAGATTATGGTTTACTTTGACTATGACCCAAATAAATCTGCATTTACTTATTATATATGGAGATATATATTAATTTTGATTAGATTTTAATTTTTTATTATATTATTATTATTTAAATTTTATTATATTAATATTATATTATATATCTAGTTCAAATTTATTTATATAATGTTACGTATTATTTATATTTTATTGTTTAATATATATATTATTAATATGATATTTTATTTATTTATTTATATTGATATAATTTAATATTATATTATTTTATATTAGTATTATTAATTATATTATTTATTATTCATAATTATATATAATTATTTATTATTATATATATTATTATTATATTATATTATTAATATTAGTATATAAATATAGTATATTATATTATTTTCTTTTTTGATGTTATTTATTTATATATATTTATATCTGTCTGTTTTCACTGTCGGTTTTCTGATGCATAGAAATGTATTGGTGTTAGGTATAGTATCTCTTGTGTGAGGAGATGATTTGGAACAGAATGAAGTGACTGAAATTCAGAAGCTACTAAGATTAAGTCTCAATGACGTCATCGGTCAATCAGGGGTACCAACTTGTTTGTGCGTAATAGTGGGAGAATTTTTTTCTTTGAATTGAAATTAGATAAATACATGCCAGTATTCATTGACGGAGTATTTTTTCTATTTAAATCATTTATTTGAAAGTTCTTAAAAATTTATTTAAACTGGCTTAAAATTTACTAATAGTTTAATAGTATATTAATTAACTGGAGCTCATACAAATTTTCAGCATTCTTCTTCTCATTAATTTTATAATGATTATTATTATCTCTTTTTCACTTTAATTGTTTTTTTTGTGTTGGAAGCAAGAAATTTTTGAGAAATAATTTTCTTATATTTAATTATGAATATTATCTTGTTATGTTTATGATTTTTGGGGACTTATAATATGGAGCTATTATAGTTTTATTGCTCTCAATAATGATGTTTTAGTTTCCAGTTATTTGAAGATTTTTTTTCGCTAATTTTCTACGCATTAGGTTACTACTCAGGTCTCTTTTCCTTTTTTTTATTCTCCTGGAAGCTTGGAAGCTTATAGTTGCCTTATTGTAGCAGTTTCTTGAGATGTGTTCTGGATGTGGTATGAGAGTGTTTTTTTGTTTGGCTACTAATGGTAGAAGATTTGTTCTATGATAGTCCGACCGACCTTTCTCTTACCTTCTGTATGAGTGTTTTATCAGAGGCGTCCGACTTATATTGCAGCTTTGTTGATTAATTTAGTCTTCTGATTGTGCTCTTGTATAATTCGCCGCTAAGTAGAATGCGGTGTTCAAATTGACTAGGGTTTCGAAGCCTCTTTTTTGTGGCAATTTAGTAGAAAATAATATATATTTATTTATTATATTATATTTTTTTATTTGTGTATTATGAATAATATATTATATATTTTTTTATTTAGATATTATTTATTATTTATAATTAATATAATTTTATTATTATTTATATTATATATTGATTTTTATTATTATTTTTTTATTTATTATATATTAATTATATTTTATATTATTGGTAATTATGTTATATTATATTTTTTATTTATTATGTTATTTATTTCTATCTTAATTAGTTGAATTTGAAGTGGGTTTTTCACTACTATAGGACTTTGGCATTTTTGATTTTTTATTATTGATCTATTATTTGTAGGACAGAGGGGAGTCAGTCATTTTTTTGTTATGTTTGTAGTTTTAAATTATCTTGTTAGTTAAGGTGATTTTTGTGGGCAAAGAACTAGCAGTAAGTCCCTAAAATCCTTTTGTTATATAATTAAGGTTCTGTGACAAGTTTTATTTATTGAAGGTAAATATACAAAATACTTTCTGAAAAGATAAATAAGTATTGTATTTATCTTCTACGTAGTTTTCTCAGAGTATGTAGATTTTTGGTCTGTCAGACTCATAATCTCTTTTAGTTTATATTTATTGATTAGTTATTTAGTATGAATTTGCTGTATTGGACTTTATTTAGTTTATATTACTTTATATTTAAGCTTTCTGTCAAACTTCTTTTGATAAGGTTTTACAAATATGAGCTTAATATAGATAATTTGACAAATGATTTTGGGATAAGTGGAGTTAGTTGTAACATAGTTGTGAGAATGAATAGTGATTGTTGTGGATATAGAAATAAGTTGTTGATTACAATAGAAATTGTGATAATGTTCTATTCAATTTACAAACATATAGTGTAACGCCTATGGATCCACCGCTGGTCGTTTTCATTGTTATCCTTCTAGATATTTATATATAAGTAGTGAATTTAGTTGCAAGACTTTAATGCAAGGTAGATTATTCAATGCAGAATGTGAAAAATTAAACCATTCTTCATTATCATAAATATGAAAGGATTGTATTGTATGTATTGATCTTTTGATAATGTAAATTGATCGGGCTTTTGCCAATAACGACTACGTAGCAAACGTTGCTCTGGTTTTAGTTTGGTAATTTAATAAAACGTTGGCTTATCTATTTAAAGAGATTGGCTCTTTCTCAGTTTTGACAAATTAATAGCAAGCCTTAAGGATTTTAAAAGGTTTCAAAAAGTTGAGCGTCGCCGGTGATGAGGCGCGCATCCATCAAAGATGTTTTGTTTTCTTGGTTGATGGCCGCTTGCTCAATGCATTCTGCGATGGATCGGCTGGCGTGGCCGAACTTTGAAGCCCATATCTTACTATCGTTTTATTTCTCCATGCACAATTTTTTTGGGCCTTATTTTTTTTGAAGATAGTCTGTAGTATGCTTTGAGAGAGTTGCATCAAGTTAAGTCTTTCTAAGGTTAGGATTCGTGTGTTTTGGTTTGTAAATTTATGTGGAGGCTGTCGGATTTAGTGAATGTTTCTCTGTGTTTCTTGGCAGTTTTCTCAGAGGGGACATTACAGCTATCAATCTCCTCTATTAAATTTGTGTAAATCTATAATTTCTCTTTCTTGTTAGTGGTCATATTATGGGTACCAAGGTGATTTTCATTGTAAGAATTGCAGAATGATTGCCTTCTTCATTGGAGCAAATTTTCATTCATGTATAAAGTTTAATTATCTTGGTGAGTTGGGTTACGAGAGGTTTGACTGTGATAATTTCATAGCATTAATTTAAGATAATGTTTTTGTAAAGTAGTTATCGATATGGATTTGGATATTCATAGTTACTCTCGATTTTTTTGACTTAAAAACGCAAATTTTGGATTTTTGTTACAGATGTTTCTTTATCTAAGGTGTTTACTATTTTTATTACCCATTTATTATATGTTTTCTTTAAATTTTTATTACTTGCCATGTACTTTTTTTTCTTTACTCTATTATAGGGATAAATAATTGTTGCCCCTAGAGAAACCTTTTAGTATTTATCTTGATACATTATTTGATGCATTTTGACGGGGTATTCGCTGTTGATATTATAGTGATACCTTTAGGCATTCGATTATTTGGTATGTGGCGGTTGCTATTTAAGTTATTTATATGTGTATAGTTAGGAGTTGGTCTATTGGGTGTATTTAATTTATTAATGTGGAATGAAGTATTTATTTGTTGTTAACTAAATTGATAATGTTCTCATAGAAATAGTGAACACTGATCAGTGCTGGGGCATTTATTGTTCATATATTTATATTAAATTGATATAGATAGAGATTTACATGTTTCTCATGGATTAACATGGCTTCGCTACTTTCTCTTGAGGACGAAAGTCTTTTTTATTGTTACATTCCATCTTCTCATTTTGAATTGTATGAGTGTTATCTCACTTGCTTAATTTGTTCCATTTAGCTTTTCCTTCCAGTGTATTATAATCTCGGCGTAATTATTATTGGAAATTCCGTCCTATGAAACCTTACTCTCATCATCTTCCTCTTAAACTTTTGATCGGTTACCTTCGCAATCCTATCGGTAGAGTGATTAGGTCCTTCTAGCACAATTAAAAGTCTTAATGACCAGATGTTGTATTTCTATTTTCACTGTATTTTGTGTATTTCGCTTAGGAACTCGTTTGAGACTTCATATGGGGCGCTTTGAATATCTCAAGAGCATTTTTGAACATTAGGTATTTGGCTTTTCCACTGCTCTCCAAGCTCTCCGCCTTTGGTTTCTTCTTCTTTTTTCTCTTTGGTTATTTACTGTTTGTTTGTCTTACTAATGAACTAAAAAACAGGATCGCTCATTATTCTTTTCGTACAGCATTGTGTTCCTCATCTTTCTGTTCTATTCAATATTGTTGTTCTTTTTTCAGTATTGATCTTGTATCTGACAATGGATCGCTCATGCACCCATATGTTGTTGAATCACATTCATTCTTTTCTTACTCTCATTTTAATTTTTGCTCCTTCTTTGTCTTAGTGCTCACTTTACTAATCTTTCATATATTTTTTGTTGATATTCTGGATATATGTATCTCGATTGGTGTTTCATTATTTGTGAAATTCTAATTCTCTTTATAACCTGTTACTTCTATAAGTTCTCTCCCTCTCTAGGCTTCTTTTTTCTATATTTTTCTTTCCTACTTTTTTTAACGTTCTTCTTTCTTTACTTTGTTCAATAATTACCATTCTTGTAAAATCTTATAAATCAAAAATAAATTGTCTATTGTAAAACTATTATAAATAGCGTTCGGGTTAGAGCGCTCAAAGAACGTTAGTGTCAGTTTTTTAGACTGGTGGACTTTTTTTATTTCTTTTTTTCATACTCGTTATACGTCCTATTGTCCTTGTATTTGTTAGATATTGTCTTCTTACTCAGTGGGCTTTTTGTTTTCACCCTATTAGGTTGTTATGGTAGTGTTCGATTCAAAGGCATTGGCTCTTATAAAGTGTTTCGTTACTTTTCCACCTTTTTACTTTGATCCTTCATCTTTGCTATGCCTGTGTTTGGTTCTCTCTTTACTTCTTTTTTATGTTCGCTCTAGCGTCCCTCATTACGCAGTGAACGTCAGAACTAAACCTTTGACCTATTCCTTCAAACCTAGATTTACTGCTTTATTTTTCTGCTTTAAATCGTTTGTTTTTGTTATTTAAGGTAACTCTGAAGTATTTTCTCTTATGCATGTGTTTTCTTCTTTTTTTGCACTGTTTTTGAATTTTTTTTTTTATATCTTTCTGTTTCCTTTTTGAACTTCCAACCCCCTTCCTTGCTTTTTTAATGCCTTGTACTGTTTTGCATAATGCGTTTTAATTTATCCGCATTGTTTAGTGAATTCACTTTGTGGCTTACACTACTCCCTTTTTAAAGGCTTGTCTCTGTGTTATTATGGTTGCATTTAGAGTTGTAAAAAGTGTTTTTTTTTTTTGTTTATAATCTTTTTTGTTTACTAAAAGCTTTGTTTTTTTTGTTGTTTGTTTATGTCATTTTTTTTGTTTTTTTTTTAATTTCTTTAATAATTATTATTTCTTTACCTTTTTTTACTAAATATTTATCATTTACCTTTATTTATAGGTATTATTTGTGTTCTGTTTAATAAATTTTTAATAAATTGTGAGTATTTATATTATATCTTATGTAGATGTATTGACATTTTTTATCTTATGTTTTGACTCAATGGTTTGTGAATTGAAATAATACCTGTCATTTTTATTTATTTTCTGTTAAGGAATCATTACAGCTAGGTATAAAAGCACTTGTGTAAATTGTGCTTTCATCTGATATATTTGGTGTTGTCTCAATAGTTTTTCAGGTATAGAAACAAACATACCTAGTACAATATATTGCTTTTTCTTTAAGTTGATGAATTAAATTTGATATACCTCTGTGAAATTCAGAATGAGATGTTAGATTACTAGTAAAATCAAGGTTTGAAGGAATGAAAGTTAAAGATAAAGTCATATATGCTAACCATATGCAGAATAAGCAAATAAATTAAGCCTTCAGTGCACTGTTCCCTTATTGTATGTTGAGCTGCTTCCTAGTTTTGGTTAATGTCTTACTGGCCATAGCTTTTGCCATTTTGGATTAATTTTCTTTATAATTTCTTTTTAGTTGTGGTGGTTATTTTGTTATCTTGTTGTGTATGCTTTTATTGTAGTATTGTTTGTTAAGGGTGAGATTAATTTGTTGCTTTGTAGTTTGTTATGGTGTTCTGTCGCCAGAGTTATTTCATTTTTTCTTCTTTGGTTCTTTTTTTTCTCGCTATTATTATTTTTCACCCATCACTTTTTCACGTTTTTTTGATGAATTACGATGGAATGTTGTTGTTTATTTTCGTGGTTTTGATAATCTATTTTTATTATTAGTGACTTATATTTTTTTCGTCTATAGGTAATCTTATTATTAATACTAATTCTTTATTTTTAGGTATTTGTATTATACAACTATAACGCCGAACAGATGTTATTAACATAATTTGATGATTTCGGGGAATTTTCTTTTGTAATTTTGATTATATTATAATGCATTTTGGTTTTAGTGTTATATTAATTCTTATACTTTAGTCTTTATAATTTAGGGTTAATTGGTATTTAGTTAGAATTTTTTCTGATAATTGGTTTGAATGTTATGTTATTTTATTCATTTTCTTTGTCGTATATTCATTTATTTTATTCATATTCTATCTGGTATGTTTGGTCTGTGTTTTGTTAGTCACTCTATTATTTAGTGTCTAAGTGTATTGCATTGTGTTAATCGGTGGTTATTAAGTGCTGGTCTTTTTATGTATGGTTTTATTTTAGTGTTTTTTTGATAGTATTTTTTTTTCTGGAAGATGGATAATTTTGTTGTATTTTTATTTATGATTAATTAATTATAGTTAATTTTAATATTGTATTTTTGATGTTTTAAGAAATTGCTAATTTCTTAGTAATTTACGATACTTAATGATATATAATGTTTAATTTATTATATATTTTTTATAATTACTGTTAATTGATGATAATCTTTGTTCCAAATTTTCAATTTTCAAGTCTGTTTTTATTTGTCTATTTCTCTGTATATATTTCTTCCTTTTATTTTCATTATCCTGTTTATTATTATATTATTTTTTTATTTATAAATTCATTTTGAGTAATTTTTTTTTTTTCATCCAGTTTTGCATGTTTTAATTCGTATCTATTCTAACTTCAGCGTTCTTTGGCTAATTTCATTGTTCCTTGATTAGCATTTTCTCTTTTGTCTTGTGCTGATTTGGTATTTATATTGAGCTGCTACTTCAGTTTGTATACTTTTGTTTCCAATAATTCTTGATTAAATTCTGTGTGTTTGTTGTTCACCTTTTAATTACGTATATTCTATTTGGAAGAAACGTGTAGGTACACTTATAGAGATGGATTGTTGGAAAGAAATTTTTTGAAAGGTATTTTGTATATTTATTTATTTGTAACTGAAAAAAAATTTTGTGAAATTATTTAGTGTTACTGTCATAAAGAATAAATTCATTAATTTTATTAACAATTTATTTGAATAAAATCTGATTTATAATTAAATTAACTATGTTTATTTTGATTTAAATTGTGATAATTTTGAATACATTTTAGAAAATAACAAATTTTCTAAAATTTTTTGAAAATTTGTTAAAACATTTAATTTTGAAAATGATAGCAAGGGTATAACCTAGTGTGTTTGAATTTCCGATTTTGAAGCACTGAAGAGATTCTTTTTATATATAGGTATTTAATCCTCTTTTCACTTAACTATACCACATATGTAATCCTCTTTAGATAAATTTCCGAATTTGAAGAACTGAAGAGATTATTTGTATATATAGGTATTTAATCTCTTTTCACTTAACTATTTCCCATATGTAATCCTCTTTCTCCAACCTACTCCACACCCACCTCTTAATAATGTTTCTCTCACCCTCCCCATAATTCTTACCCTGTAGTTAATCTTATAACTACCATTCTACACTATATTTTTAATGTTTATTCTTCCCATATCCCATCCCACACTTAATATTACTACTTCCCACTCTACATCTCACACCTATTTTTAATTCCTACCTACCCCATACCTCACATTTAATCCTATTTTTCCCCTCCTCACATCTTACAACTTCTATTTAATTTTATTCCTTCACTCACCCTACTCTTAATCCTCTATTTCCCTCCACCCCACACTTATTCCTATTTTGCCCTACCCCACACTTTAGCCTGCATCTCCCTCCACCATTCACTCCACATAATCTTATTTCATCCCATCTCACATCCCATACTTATCTCTATTTTTTCCTACACCCCACAACCTACGTTTTATTCGATTTCTCCACACCCTACACTTAATCCAATTTATCTCTCTACCTCATAATCCACATTTTATATAATTACTCCCATGCCTCATACCCTACACTTAGTTCTATTTCCCTTCACTCTACACCCCACACCCTACACCTCACACCTCACACCACACGCCCCACACCCACACCCCACATCCCCACACCCCACACCCACACCCCACACCCACACCCACACCCCACACTTGCTCCTATTCCTAAACCCAATTTTCAATCCATCTCTCAATTTATGTTACACATTCTTCTTTTTCATTTATATTGGTTATCAGTTTTGTTCCATTTGTTTTATCGCACTCGACAGGTTTTTTATTTTCGATTTTTTTCTCTCGAAAGAGCTAAAGTAGACGGCTTTCCTTTTTATTTAATCCGGATAATCTATTGTTATTTTGCAAAATTTGTACAACATTTTTATTCATTCACTTTTGTTTATGTGATTCTTTTTTTTAGATTCACAGTTTTTAATGTGGACCTTTCTTTCTTATTCTAATTCTATTAATGTAATCTATTCTTTCTGGTTCGCCTTTGTTAATATGACCCGTTATTTTTTGATTTAGTTTTCTTAATATGACATGTTCTTTCCTGTTTACCTTTTGTTAATGTGGCCTGGTTTTTTTTTTTTTTTTCTTTCATTCACCTTCACCTTTGTAAATGTGACCCGTCTCTTCTCACTAACAATTACAAATATGACATGTTCGTTCTTGTGGAGTTTTTGTTACCGTAACCCGTTCTTTCTCATTCGCTTTTGCTAATTTGACACCTTCTTTCTAATGTGAACTTTGTTAATGTGACCCGTTCTTTTTGATTCACTTTTGTTAATGTGACAATTTCTTTTCGCTTCACTTTTAGTAATGTG